>JAPYZA010005829.1:0-11742 GCA_030522685.1 Eupelmus azureus | reverse complement strand
AAATAAATAAAGAAATGGAAAAGGTGAGATAAGCGAAGGAGATACAAAGAAGATGGTGTTAGAGGTAAAGGAGGAGGAGGAAATATTTCATTCTCATTCTGTGATGATTGTCTGCATATAAAAAAAAGAGAGAAGAACAAAGTCCCGTTTAGGTAAAGTTTAAATAAACGACCTTAATTTGAACGGTGATTCGAGCGAAACTGACTTAGCTACGCGTTAAGATTTTATTATTTAAGGAGACACTTATATCGCTCAATTTTCCTTCCGTTCTCTGTTTTTCATCGCAGTATTAATTCTTATAATGCTTTGTACAAATGATTAAGCGGTCGCCTCTGCATTTAAAGAGGGCAAAATCAATTTAATACATATACATATTATATATATAAGGATCCATAAAACGTAAACGTTACAATAAAGTATATACAAACGCGAATATAAGAGAGAATGAAGAAAAAAAAAACCACGCGAAATAATGAATTCAATGATTTTTACAATGCATAACACACACACACTCCAGTCGAAGAAATAAATGTCTCCTTAACGATTGTTGTATTATGAATTAATTATTGCGCAAAGAAAAGAGGATTCTAGACGTAAGTTTATGCAGATTACGATGATGCATAGATTACGCGGTCATACGCAAAACAGAGAATTACGACAGACATACACATACGTAAAACGGATACTACTCTCACACGCACACGGACACTCAATTCAGTAAAATGTATACCGCCAACAATGGATTCTCGAGGACGCATTGATTTTGCCGAATAGTCGGACAATACTCTACCAAGGCTGCGTTAAAACGATGCTTCGTGTATAAATCGCTCGCTCGCGCTTGTCACTTGTGCGTGGCAAGGTCGATGCTTCTTCCAAAGTTCATTCTTTCTATCTCTATCTGTCCCTCACTCTATTCTAAACTCTACTCTACTCTACTCTCCACTCTGTCTCTTTCCCTCTCCCTCCCCCTCTCTCTCTTCTCTCTCTTTTCTGTCTCTTCGACATGGCTACACACAGTCTCTCCCTCCCCTCTGTCCCCTCTGTCTCCTCTTTCTCTCTTTAAATATAAATATAAAAAAAATTAATAAAGTTAGTGCGCGAATACACGCATTAACAAAAAATGCCCCACAAGCGAATGCAAATGGAAGATCCTTAATAAAAACGCAGTATGATCATTTATATATACCCTGAAAGTTAATTGTTTACCTTTGCTTTCAAGAGTATTTTAAGAGTTATGTGTATAAATTATATGTGTAATTAAAAAAAGGAAAAAAATTAAGTCATTCAGTAAATTCTGAACCTATATGTTTCATACGTACAATTGTGTTATTAATAATTAATTAATTGCGATAATTTTCCTTTTTAAATATCGTTAATTCGTGATCAGAAACTTTATGATTAGAATAATTTGCTATAAACTTAAAAAAAATAAACATTTTTTTAAACAAAATAAATTTTTACAAAGAGAAATGCAAATCAAAATATTTATTATAAAGTTGATCAATTGCATATAATTATTTAAATGTAAAGTTATTAAACAAAATTTAATTAAAATTTTATCGTGATTTATACAAGAAAATAATAACACACGTTTATTTTTCTGCAATCGTAGACTTTATTTAAAATATGATTAGAAAAGAGCGAATTAGTTGTTGCGATTATTGAAAAATCTTTATTCTAAGGTTATTGTTAAGTTTTTGGTAATTTACTTTTATCGAACAGTTTGATGTCTTCTTAAATAAATGAGTTGCGCTTGTGATTCGAGAGCTGCTAACTCTGCTACTACTGGAGCCATTTCTTGGACGTGATCTTCGTAATTCGATCCTGTAGTCATAAGAAAGTTTTATCAATGTCACATTTTTTTAATTGCTGAAGTACATATACTTAAATAATTAGGTTAAATTTTTTATCTTTTACGTACCCATTCCTACTCGTTTTTCGCCATAAACGACTTTACCATCAAAATCATTCATTGGCACTTTGATATCATTTTCTATTATTTGTATTGTTACATTTAAATGATCTTCTATTTCTGCCAGCAGCTGAAATCATTATATAATTTTTATTAATTTATTGATTTTTAATTTAAACTAATTTTTATGTCTTTTTATGTTTACCCTTGGTTCGTTGTACCAAATACAGCAACCACCTTGCTCAGTAAGATTCGTGTTGCTGCAGTTGCGACCTCTGGAGGAACACCATTCACCATGGTACCAAACTTTTTCTGGTACAGTGGACACTAATGAAATAGCCAAACCCATTCTTTCTGCTCTTCCTACACGACCGATACGATGGACGTAATTTGATTTTTCATCAGGAAGAGTCATGTTTATCACTGGAAGAAAAAATTAAAACAAATTTAATATGTTTATATAAATTTAAAAAAAATAAAGAATATTAAATATCAATATTAACTGAAAGGTAAGCCTGTAATATCCAATCCTCTTGCAGCTACATCAGTACAAATTAAAAATCTAACTTCCTCGCGCTTGAATTTTTCCAAATTATTTTTACGTTCATGAGGTTTACGATCGCCATGTAGGCAAACACAAGTCAATTCTCGATCTCCAACTTGTTTTAAATAACGTTCTAAATTATCACAGTCGAGTTTCGTTCGGCAAAATATTAAAGCTCTGTCCATTTTGTGCTCTTTTATAGCTCTAAGACAATATTCTCCTTTCAAAATTTTTATTGCTTCAGAAAGAGCCTCTAAAAATAAAATCAGTTAAATTTTATATAATCATTTTTAGAAGTTTACACTCACTTTATTGGAAATAAAAAATAAATAAAATATTAAAAAATTAACCTGCTGTATTTCCTGCTCTAACGTTATCACGACTGTGTACACCATCCGTCTGTATATGTCTTCTTAAATTTTGCCATAAATTATCTTTTGTTGGATCAACCATTACTACAACATGGTGTACTGTTTCTGGGACTGCGTCTTCTCCTTTTAAGTCAACCCATGTTGGAAAATGCATTAAACGTTCCTATTAAGATGTTTTAAAAATTAAAATAAATTCATCACATATTTAAATAAATTATTTAACCATTTCAAATACATACAGCCATCTTTTTTACTTCAAATGCATGCAAAGTTGCTGAACAAACAATCATCTGTAATCTTTTGCCATCACTTGTAATTTTAGGCATTTGTTTGTGCAATCTTTCAATTAATTCTCCATAATTTTGTTTTAATAAACCATCAGCTTCATCTAACACAAAAAACCTGTAAATAAATATAACAAATAATTAAATAGTTTGATAATGTAGTTATATTTTTATTCTAAATTAAAAATATATTTTTAAATTACCTGCACTGATTGAGTAATAAGTATCCATCTTGTATAAGAGCTTCTAATCTTCCTGGTGTTCCAACAACAATATCTACTCCATGATTTAAAACGGTAATTTGATCTTTAATACTTTGTCCACCTACCACCAATAATTCGCGAATTTCAGGATCCTTTATATGCTTTTTAAACTAAAAAAAATTGTTATTTAAGTTATATTGCAATAAAAAGTTTAGTTTTTATAATAAAAGGTTACCTTTTGAATTTGATTATATGTTTGTTCAGCAAGTTCTCGTGATGGTTCTATTACAATAGCTTGCGGAGCATTATTTGCAGGTTTCTCATTAACAACACTCTGTGCTTGACTACTGTTAACATGATTGACTTTGACATTTTCTTTTGGAGCAGAAGCAAGTGCTGTATAACCTGCTGGAGGAGGATGTTTAAATGGCTGTGCTCCAAAATTAAAGGACATCTCTGCATTTTTCAAAACCACAGCAGGGAAAAAAATTTGTGATTTTTGCTGTCCATTCAATGTGAAGGCTAGTCCTAAATCTTCTCCATTTTTCCAATATCTTATTTCTCCTTTGTCTAAATCAATAAGACATCCAATAGTATCATGCATGCCAAAAGCTTCACCATAATTATCAAATTGTTTTGAATTTGATTTTTTTCCTGTGCCACCATAGCCCCAACCAAATCTATCAGTTCCTAGATCTAAGGATGCCTAAATTGAAAATAAAATTAACTTTTATTTTTCTAAAACAAATAAAAAATAAAGAACTATTATTACTTGAGAAGTTGACCAGCCAACTCTGCACAATCCTTCATCAGTTACAATAGCTTCATAGTAGTATTTTCCACCACCTTGGATACCTTTATTAGCGCGACAACCATGCCATTCTTTAGGTTCTCGACTTTGACAACGAAGACCATCAGGAGTTACAGCAAGGGCACTACCTCTATCAAATACGCTCAATGACCAAATTGATGCTATACAAAAAAATATATTTAAGATTTAGAAATATTTATTAATGTGCTATAATTAATTTAACTTACATATGGGAGCTGCAGCCTTTGATCCTTTTCCTGATTCTAAGTCTTTTAATGTTTCCCATACAATTTGTAATATTGGAATACAGAAAGCTCCAGTTTTTCCACTACCAGTTTCAGCAGCCATTAGGACATCACCTCCTCCCAAAATTAAAGGAATGGCTTCTGCTTGTACATCTGTAGGAAGCCTACACAAAACAAAATATTTAAATAAATAAATTTTTGAAGATTTATATTTTTAAAGTAATGAAGTAAAAAAAACATATTTTACATCCATTCCATTTCATCCAAGGCTTTCGAGATCTCGGGTTGTACACCCATTTCTGTAAAAATTACAAATTTAATATACATATAAAGGATAAATTTAAAAGACTTAATAATAATTAACTAGCTACATGAGTAACTCTTTTTAGATGTAAAGCTACAAAAGCTAATCACAAGAAAGTATTTCATGTATACTTTTATATTGTCATACCTTCAAAAGCTGCCATTTTTGCCTCTTTTTAATAAATTGATTCTTCTTTTCCGTATAACTAAACTTTGTTCTATTTACAATTTACAATTGTAAAATTATGTAGATCAAGAATCCTCGCTTTTTTGCATACTTTACAGGTTATCCGTTTACCGACGATTCGCCGACGAATAATGACGCTTGCATGCTTCTTCTGCGCCTGCGCATCATTATCTGTGTGTGTGTGTATAAGTTGTGTGTGAAGCAAAAATTATTTTTGCTCCGGTTAAAAAGACCGGTTTATTTATATTAATTACAAATTAAAGAAATAAGTAATTAAAAAAGTTAAAATTTGCACCGATCTAAAACTCAGGGAATAAAGGTTTGTTTAAATATTCATTCTATTTTTATTAATTTTAAGACGTCAAGCGGAATAAACAAAACTTAACCTTAAAATATGTAATTAAATTGAGTAAAATTATAGAAATATTGAAAAATATTTTAGATGAGTCGAAAAGAAGCACTGTCGCAATTTATTCAACAAATTCATGGACGTCCTGTTGTTGTTAAACTCAACAGTGGTGTAGATTACAGAGGTAAAAATTATTTTTATTTTTTCTTTCTTATCTGCTTCTAAAATAAATTAAACAAATAAAAATTAATTTCTAGGAGTCCTGGCATGTCTAGATGGTTATATGAACATAGCCCTAGAACAAACTGAGGAATATGTTAACGGTCAGTTAAAGGACAAGTATGGTGATGCATTTATAAGAGGAAATAATGTTCTGTATATAAGTACACAAAAGCGAAGGACGAATTAAATAATGAAAATTATTATATTAATAAAATACATTTATTTGTAAGTTTATATTAACAAAACCTTTAGTTCCATTCTTAAGTATAAAATAAAAAACTCTATTTATAATATTTACTGTTATTTGATTTAAACTACAAATACTTTACGTTATCTTTCATATATTAGTATAAAAAATTTTATGGAATTTGCTGTGCAGCATCGCTCTCATCCAGCAACCTTTGAAATACATCGTCATTGATTTCAGCTTGCAACTCACTTTCCCTTCTTGCAATCTCAGCATCATCGTCTTTATCATCTTCTATTATATCATTCTGTGCAAACATGTCATCAGCAGAGATCATTCCAAGTCTGTACTTCTTCAAGTGAGTTTGTAAATCTTTTTTGTGACCCAAATGTTCGCATTTAGCTAGAATGTCATCAAAGTCCAATTTGGGAAACAATCTGAAAGCCCAGTATTCGAGTCTCTTCATGACCCTGTCAAGATCCTCCTTCTCATGGCCTTTCCCTTGAAATTTGAACCCTTCGAAAAGCTTCTCAATCGTGTGAATACCTTTGGGACCCTTCAACCTTTCAGTATTCAAAACGAACATCTTTCTGGTGGCACGTTTTTTTGTAGGTACCACATCAGGTTTGTTTTCCGCCTCCTCACCATCGGCCTTAACCTCCTCGCTCGAAACATTAACCATCTCATTATCCTCTTGCATTTCAGTGTCTTCACCTGCGACGGCATCGTCCTCGTCCGCATCCTCGTGCTGCCGGACAATTTCATCTTCGTCGTTGCTATCTGATAACGGGTCTGGCATTGTTTTATGCTCTACAAGGTAAAGATTAAAAAAATCTACTGACTGAGTGCCGCTACTTTCTATCAACAATGTGTACGAATCTGCAATATGGCAACTGGTTCCCGCCAATTTTTCCGTCAGCTGATTTTCAGAGATACATACCTATATGTAGCCGTATAGGTATACTTAGGTATATACCGTTGATTGATAAAGCAAATTGTACCAAACAGACGAAGATCCGTTATTCAGCAAAGTACTTCTGCGTATCTCTCCCATACTTTTTCGTCGACGAACAGATTAATATAAAAATGGATGATTAATAACTTTTTATAAAAAAAAAATTAGATATACGAAAAAAGAGAAATCTGGAGTATTCAGTCGAAGCTCGTATCACTATCCGCCTCCTCATCGCTTTTGTCATTCGATTGCTGATCGCTAGCAGTTTGTGAATTCATGCGATTGAGAAAGGAGACGAGCAGCCTTTTGTTCAGTTTATCCGTTTGAGTTATTTCACGAGCTGGCACTATGGGCTCCTCGCGCTGCTGAACGCTCTGAGGATCTTCAGGCTGCAGTCCCTTGCTGACCTCGCTGCTGTTCTGCTCCAGCGGTGTTCCCGGCATGCTGTTGTATTTTCGAAGCCGTTTGTTTATGAAAAGAAACAACGGTGAATAAAGTAGATGGTTGAGGGCTCTAGCGTATGCTGGTTTTGCAGGTTATGTGCGCAGTGTAAGTATGTGTATACTCTGTATACTCTGCGGTTATCTGAACGCTCAAATCTTATTCTTTAAAGTTGGAGTACTGGCCGTTAGAGGCTAAAAAGGCGGTTTCGTTCGATTGCCAGTTTGCTGTTGCGGGTGTAATGTAGCTTTTACAATTTTTTTGTGTAAACATTATTTCTTTCTTGTAATTTGAATACTAAAATAACGGAAAAACGATCGTATCGACCGCGTTGTTTAAATGTCATTGCAACTGAGTGAATATTTATACATAGAAAGTGTATAACGAGAAACGCTGCCACTTGAATTACTGTAAACTTTTGAACTTAAAAATCTATGCATTCGCAAGATTAAATACATTTTTTAAGTTTTCGATATATTGATAGTTTAATGCTTAATCGTATACTCGAGATCGGAAAAAAAAGTTGAAATGTATCACTTAACTAATTCGTTGCGAAACTAAGTATAACTAGTAAGGCATACTAGTTATACTAAAAGCTTTAGAATCGGATCAATAACTACACTACACATACACTTTTGTAATAACAAAATTTGCATTTTCATTGAAGGTAATCAGTAAATATTAATAATTATTTTTTTAAGCGTACTCTACTTTTGTTGGTATAATTGTTGCATTACACAGTACGATATTACACTGCCTGGTCTAATTTCTCTATTAAAGATAAACTTTCCATAACAAAGGGGTGTAAAGGAAATAAATGGATATAAGCGGTTATCTTGGAAAGAGATAGAAATATACGCAAATAGAACACGTTTTTTAATAGAATTATGCATTGTCATTTAAATGCCGTCGACCGAAATATAACACTTATATAATTAAAAACATGTTTACGCAATCTACTGTCTCTATTACCTATAATTTGCCTTAATAGTATTTTAAATGCTTCTGGTACATTAAAATATTCACTTAAAAATAAAAGCAACAAGACAACTGCAATTGATAAAAGAAATATTTTTTTTTTAATTATAAAAATAAAGTATCTTATCAGGAATAAAAAAAAGTGCATGGTTAAAAATAACTTTCAGGAGCAAAGTTGTTTTAACCGAATTTTTTGGTTCCCAAGATATTTCTTTATATAAAAAATAGAGATAAACTAAGATCGTACCCCGAAATAAAGCGAATGACGTCAAAGCATAATTATTATTGTCGAAAGAGAAAAGAGCAGTAATCTCAATTTTCTAGTATAGAAAACAAACAGTTTGCTGCATAAACTGCAAGCCTCAAAGTTTATTTATTTGTTCATTTATAGAAAAAAGGGAAAGGTCAGGCCATAACCTATGGAGTCTCCGGGATCCTGCTTGCGGATTTTCAGCGAAGAGACATGCTCCCTCCCGCTGTCGGAAATATCGGAACCTTTATATTTCCATTTAATAATGGAAAAAATAAGGGAAGACCGCTATTACAACAGTAAGTAACCATCAAACCTCAGTCACACCAGATAAATTAAAAACTCCCGGTTCAAGCACTCTGCAGACGCGGATAAGGAAACGCGCGTAACAGCAGAGCCAGTGCATCAGCCGGTGCGCGCGAGAAAGTGCAACGTGCACTCTGCTCTCTCACCCGGCGGGGAGAAAAATAGGGGGGGAGAGAATATCCACGAGAGCGTTAAACGCGGCTGCGCGAGCCGCCGATGGCGTGACCACGACAGGCGGCCCCATCGAGCTACCACAACGAATCAGCAAAGAGCCCTCTCTTTCTCCTCTCCCTCTTTCTCTTTTTCTCTCTCTTCGCGCGCTATATAGGTGCCTAGGCCGCCGCTCGCGCCGAACGGCCGAAAGCCGCGACGAAAAGAGGAGAGAGAGAGAGAGAGCCGCTATCCGCGTGCATTCCGCGCGCGTCTTCCTTCCCGTGTGCCACGCGACGCGCGCGATCCGCTTCCTTTCGCACGGTTTGCATATAGTATAGATACTTGCTCACGTCTCGCTGAAGGATACGGTATTTATGTATGTTGAAGGAATTATTGTTAGTAGTGAGAAGTTTGAAATTGGGAGTCGAGGAGGACAGGAGCAACGGATCCTAATTTAAAGCTGCGCTCTTCTGCTGCGAGAGCTCTCAGTTGCAGGTATGTGCAGCGCGAATCCAGCACGCGGTCCAAGCTAGAATAGATTATAGAAGCGTGCTCAGAAATAACCGGTTCTCCTCTCTTTCTCTTCCTCTTTCTCTGCTCTCTCTCTTAGCCTGCTTACTCACTCTCATATCCACGTGTGTGCCAGTCTAACCATACGCACACTCTTATTATATTCCGGCTCTTTGAAGCTCGTCAATCGCGCGCGAGAAAAATTAGCATTGTGTTTTCAAAACGTCGACTAGCTCGTAACGATCCTCGAGTCTACGTTTATTACTCCCGGCTTCCTCCTGGCGTTCGCTCAGAGGAAGCTCATTAAAAGAATACGTCGACTGATGCAGGAGATCGAGCGGAAGTAACCAGTAAGCCTTTTTTTTCATTCTGCTCGATCGCTACGACATTTAGCTCGATTTAAAAAACGGAACGGGGAAAAGATACGCGAATCACGCGCGATTATGCGTATATGCATCGCTTATCTAGCCTCTCCGCTGCTATTTACCAATCGCGCACTTCGATGTGCAGTCGGCTGATCGGTGTTTTTCTTTATCTTGCACTAAGCGCAGCCCGATAACGGCGACGCAGCAGTTTCGAAGGGGAGATTGTCAAAACAAAGCGCATATCGCAATAACGCGCGATTTTGTTTTTCCGATTCTTTAAGTCAAAGTCGCAAGTGCATCGTGGGGATTTTTCAGTCTGGCGGACGCGATTTTTTGCGATCCTAGCTAGCGTGTTTCACTTTATCGGGGAAAAAAAAGGAATGTCGTTAATTTTTTTGAGGCGCAAAACGCTGAAGCTCGCCAACTAATGTATTCTGAGAGGTAAAACTCGCGATTATTTTAAAAGTATATGACTGCTCTGACGTGCATTTATGTGATAATGAATATTCGTATTGTTAGATGTTTAATTATTTTCTTTCTTAAAATAAGAAATATAAATAAACGTTAATGCGATAACGTTAGAATTGAATAAACTTAATTAATGTTTATAATTTCTTTAGGTTTTAGCATTTTTGTTGCTAAGTCGTTAACAATTACTTATACATCGAAGACGCTGTCTAAATACAAGTGCTTGAATACTAATATCGTTTCGATTGAGTGTATAAAGACTTTGAGCATAATGTGAAGTATACCAAGTGAACGTAAAGTCACTCTATTATGTGCCGTTATCCAGGCTAAATACTTTACAAATCGTTCGCGAGTCTATTGTACCGAGAATAATAATTCCATTTTTGTTTGGAAAATCTTGGTCTATCTATCTATTGTGGTCAGCGACATCCGCATATTTAAAAGTGCAAATCAATTGCGTACATTATGCAGTTGCGTGAAACGAAACTATATGTTGATCTTATATTTTATCTTTTAATTCATGCATATTGTTTTCCCAATAAATATGTTATATAAAGTAAAATTATTAAAATATAATCTACTTATTCCACTAAATTATTTCTACTTTGATTTTAAGAAATCAGTCTATTCATAACGGTATTTCAATTAAGAAATTAGTCACATTCAAATATCCGGTTATTTTTATGCATTAAGTAAATGTTTTATTACAAAAAGAAAAACTTTAATATCTCATAGATAAGACTTGAACAAGATTTTGTTTGCAACGTGCTTTGTGCTTGTGAGTAATTGACGATAACTCAAACAAAGAGTTTTGTCGCGTCGAAAGTAAAAATAAAATATTCGAAAACATAAGTTTACGTATCCTCTATAGGAAAACTAGATCTAAATGAGGTAATACAATATATTCTCCTTGACTTTGATTGCCTAAATTTTTTTATCATCGCGATTTTACTGTAATACCAGATATCAGCGCGTAAATCCGCGGAGAAAACCGGTTTTCCGTTTTTGGCACATTGCGCGCTTTCGCGCGACTTTCTCGCGATCGCGCACTCGCCGAACTTGCGCTTATTTCGCGGATCATCTTTTGGGTTAAAGGAAACTTTAAGACCCTAATCAAAGTTTGAATCGGTAAATATTTTTTTTCTCGAGCTAAGAGATTTTATAGTAGGAAGTTATGTAATAAAGCTGTCTGCACAAGTTTTTGTTTTCCAGCGTAATGCGGGAAATCCGACAAGAATATATACCTTTAATTTCATAGGTTGTGATTAAAATCTCTTGTATGACTTTGCATTGCTCCTCAATGAGAAATGTCAGATCATGTCTTTGATTATCTATTCAATCTAAATCATGGATTATGTAACATGCAAACAAGTAATATAATTATGAAAATAATTATAGTAAAAAAAATATGACAGACATTTTACGGCTAAGCTGCATGATACGGTGATATAGAATTTTAAATTCTGACAGGATCTGAAAAACTAATTTAAGACGATTTTTCCAGTAGTACAAAAAGTGGTCAAGGTTATAATTAGCTTAGTAATTTTATAATTAGCAGCGTACTTTTCTCTCGGAATAATTGTTACTTATAACGTCGTTTGAGTTAATTTTTATTATAATTTATAGTTTACCTATATAATTTGAAAATAATTCATACCTATCACAGACTTATTCAAAAGATGCTTTATTTTTTTTTTT
>JAPYZA010005828.1:0-21884 GCA_030522685.1 Eupelmus azureus | reverse complement strand
GAAAAAAAAAACGAAACAAAACGGAAAAAATAACGCGGGCGGCCTCGTTGCGCCTGCACACACTGTGCAGGCCGAGCTCACATTGTAAACGTCCGCGACTCTTATCTTATCTCGCCCAGGGTTTTTTTTTCTGGCGCGAAGCACCTCGCTTTTAATGGAGCTCTAAACGGCTCTTATTGTCATAGCTTCGAAAACTTTGCTCGCTTTTTACATGTGCGCGGCCGCGCGCTAAATGTTCGTTCCTCGCAGAATAATTGTTGTCGCCGAGCGCGCCTCGCATAGAGAGCGAAGAATAAGTAACTCCGGAGAACGTTTTGGGTCTCTCCGGCGCGCTTGCGATAGCGCAAAATTTATGGAACGTACGAGAACAGTTGTTGCTCGCGCTGGGATGTTATTGGCTTCGTGAACTATAACGTTTTGATGTTGGAGGTACGTTTAATTTTTTTTGCAGAAGAGCAAAACGTTTTTCTATTTTGACCTTAACTAAAGATTAGTGCGGGATTTGGGTGAAATTAGTTTAAATTTTATTGTTAAAAGAAAAAATTGAGAATTGATGTACGAGTAAGTAATATTCACTATTTTAAGCTTTATTGAACTACAATTCCATTTGACGCATTTTATTCAAATTTCTTGCTTTTAAAGTGTAATGGTTTCATTTCCGTGAAAATTCAACAGTGTACAGACGCGTAATTCCTCGACACTTTTCGTTTAAAATTAAAAACATTATGAGAAAGCCATTGGACATTAAAAATTGTTACGTCCCATCATAAAAATCCATGTACATATTATGAAGTTATAACATGAAGATCTTTAAAGTTTTACGCGCTTACATCATCATCAATCAAAACGTAAAGTAAAAACGTTATCTTCAAAGCCGGAATGCCATGTAAAACTGGTAATAAAACTTGAACAAATACTCATTTTACATAACTTTATGTATTTTTCGCATTAGGAGATTTCAGTAGTGAACGATTACCCGCTCTATTTGTAATGTGTACTTGTGCTCAAACCGGAATGATTGCACTACATACGGAATAAGCTTCCGGAGCTTGAATTTTAGTAAAGTATTATAATGAACCTTAAATCTTAATTTATTTTCTAAGCAAAATTAAAAATTTTCAATTTTATTGTATGGAAACAAAGTCCTCTTTACAAGTTTTTCAATTCTTTTGTTTAATCCTTTCGGTACATTTGTGTTTCCGGTGAAAAAGAACTGTACACTTAACTCACTGTATATATGTATACAAATTGAACGTTTCTTTGACCTACTTTTTACCGATTAGTTGCCGAGTGGATTTTTTCTTAATGGTACGATTTCTACTGCGAACTGCAATTATTCACCATTTTTCATTTCTCGTATTTGTATTTCATTTCGCGAATCATCACACCGATCCGAATATATTCCGCAACTATCTCTACTTTTACAGACTTTAATTAAATTTTTTACGCTAAACCATCAAATAATTTCTGCTTTAACAATGTATTTGAAGAAATCTACTAATAAATGAATTAATACTCATATCACTGCCTCAAAACTAAAATAGAACAATGTAGAATAGTTTTAACTACCTCCAGCATTGATTGTTAAAAAAGGTAAATCAATCTATTCAATCTATTCCCTCCCTTTCAATTATCGTACTCCAAAATCTATCCATTACATTGTCAATAATAATCCGACAAAAGCGATACCGCGAAACTTCCTTCGTCATCGAATTTCTCATCACGAGAAACAATACCGCACGTTTGCCCACCCAATTAAATTCCCTGCCCTAAAAATTAAAACCCAGCGCAAACATTACCCAACTAAGCCTCCCACCCAAATTGAAAATTCCCATTACTTAGCACGTACGTGTCCTCGTACCCACTCATTTCAAGAAAGCGTTAACCCAGCCAAAAAAAGACTGCCCAAAAAAACCTCAACGCGAAGTTCTCGAAACTTCCTCTGTCTCCCGACGTATGCCTTTAACCCCGCCGCGCAAAAAGACAAAATGCAATTGCGCTCGGACGGCGGCGGCGTCGGTGGCAATTCGGCCGGCCGGACGCTCGGCCCTGGCAATTTCCGCGCCGCCCAGTCGGTTTAGCCGGCGTCCGCGGAAGTAATTAAAACTACGTACTCTCGAAGTGCGCGCATTATTCTTCGCCGAGCCCCCAGCGCTTTTTTGGAATTCGAGTCTCTCTTCTACTTGCTCGGCTTATTTTGGGATCTAAAGTTTTTTTTCTTTTTTACGGAGCAAGAGAGGTGCGAGCTTTTTTGGCTGCGGCGCTGTTGGCAGGCCCAGCGGCTGTTTTCGCACGGGCCGCTGATTTAACATCGCCGGTTTAAAAATAGCTTATTGCGCATTTTTTCGCGAGAGGAACTTTTTCCCGAGCGGAGGGATAGTTTCGAAAGTATGCTTTTCGCGCTGGAATTCAAATTAAATTAACGCGCGTTTTGGTTTGGAAGTAAGAGAATAACGGGGCTTTGAATGTACTGCAGAGAGAAATTACATCGTTTTTCATTTGGTGCATTTGCTGGAAAGTACTGTTTCAAAAGTTACATTATTTTATTTTTTGTTCGGCCCTGTAACGTTTAATATGTAATACCCAACTTTTATTATAAAATAGTCTAGTCTTTATAATTTTAAATTTAGTTTTTTATAATTTTAAATATTTTTCCAAGAATCATCCAGAAGTTAATAGAATTTAAAAAAAAAAAAAAAAACAGCAAAAAGAATATGCAAGCTCTATACAAACAGGAGTTTGAGAACGCGTAAAGTAGCATACCGCGCGAGCTTAAAAAACCTGCGTAAATTTAAAACAAAAGTGACAAAAGAGGCCATTAAATTTTTTAAAAGCTGTTCTCCCGCCACTGAAATCGTTCCGAGCCTGCTAAATAAATACCGCGCATAATAACATTACACTGTAACCGCGTTACTACAAAAGTGCTTTCTTCTCAAATAAAAGAGCTAATTATTTTAATTCCCGCCTCTGCGCACGCAACGCGGCCCGACAATTTACCTTTTCAAGGCAATTACTTTAATAATCTAATAAAAAAAAAAAGAAGAAGGAGTTCAAGGCCCGTTACATCGTAAAACCCTTTCAATGAGCCACCCACAATTCAGCGCTAAATCGTGTGCACACTAATAAAGTATTCAGCGCGCTCGGCGAAGATTGCGCGATCTCATAAGTGTTCCAAGCGACTTCATCGCTCGCATTGATTTTTAATTAAAGCCACTGCGCGCCCGAACTCCCCGGTGTATGAGAATTAATGTAATTAAAAATCAATAATAACTGCAGTTACACTAATCGAGTGTCGCGAGCGCGCGCCGCACTTTTTTGCCCGCGCCTCTTTCTCTTAATTCCCAAATGATTATAACGATATCGATCAGCAAGAAAGGGAAAATTTTAATTAATTATTTCGGCTTCGGCGAATTGGAGCGATTCGTATATATATATATACACAGTAGCACACACCTGTGTATAAAATCGGCTAGTGCCAACGCGCGCGTTTCAATTATGGATTCGCATTTACTCCAATAATTAGCGCACTCAGCGCCAATCTTTAACTCGTTAACGCTCGCGCCCTCTTTCTCCTAATTGAGCCGCCTGCCCCGACTATACCTCTATATATTTATAGCCCACGAGAAGTCGGAGAAATTTTCTCGTCGCAGCAAAAAAGAAGGCAAAGCGGCTAAACATATAAAAAGGCCTGCAGCGAGCCGCAAAAAAGAAGCAAACTGCTCAGCGGCCTCCGCGCAATTAAAAATCAATCCCTCTCTCTATCCGGCCTCTAATAACTAATTGCACTCGACTCGCGGCTGCGGCTATACACACAGAGTAGCAGAAACTGTAACCGAACTCGCGTTTTTACCGGCCCTTTTCTCTCTCTCTCTCTCTCCCCGGCGTGTATATAGACTCGCTCGAAGGAAACTGCAGCGCGCGGAAACGACGACGACGTCGTCGGAAAGCGAAGTGGAAGTAAAAAGAGAGCAGGCGAGCTTGCGAGAAAAAGTCTCTCTCCTTCTCCGCGCACGTTTGAGGCGCAAAACGGCGACGCTTTAATAAGCTCGCTCGCGCGCTAGCTCCGTGCAAGCGGCCTAATTTCGAAAAGGAAGCTAATCGACGAGTCCGAGGAAAGCGGAGGAAGTGAATTCTTCTATATAAATATACACCCACCCGCGCGCGCGCGCGGCAGTTCGCTACGTTTTTATTTCGGGTCTTTTGTCTTGTTTTTTTTTTTTTTTTTTTTTTTTTTTTTTTACTCCAGCCAGGATGCCACTTGGCTCGCGACGGCGGAGCTTGCGATATATCGCTGGCCGAGGAGGAATTGGCCCGTTGTTTTTGGCGAGGGTTCTGTAAGTTATTTAGCTACTGTACTTTGCTTCTCTCAATTACGATGCGTCCCGGATCTTTCGGTTTTCTCCTCGCGGTTCGTTTTAATTAGTCGTCGGTTTGAGGGGGAAATCTGCTCGTTTATCCGTTACTGACGTAGCAGTGCTGATGTTGCCTCTGGGTGTATGTAGCTTGCGTGTAGGTACAAGCAGTTTCGCGAGGTTGGATTATGTATGAGGTACAGTCGAGGCGCGAGGTTGGAGCGATCTTGGGGGTTGAATTATACTTGGGAGCTTGTGGTTTTTAGGTAGCTTTATCCTTGTTTGAGAATCGGGTTATATAAAGATCGTTTAAAAGTCTTATTTTTTAATTTTAATTACTCATTTTATTAGCGTGTAATTATAATAAAATCTTTTTAAGGCATTCGAGTATTTTTACCGATTACGAGCCGAAAATACACAGCGCATGGCCGACCGTAAACATTTAGTGCCCGCGAGCGTAATTGGGAAGTTAAAAATAACAAGATTTTTCTTCATACGTTTAAAAAGTTATTACGCAAGCAGTCGTTAATATATATAAAATTAATTTAATACGCCGTAAAGTCCTCTTGAATTTTGTAATACAGCCCTCGAAATTATTGACAAACCGCCCCTCTTAACCTCTTTCCGCGTAAAATTCCCATAATTTTTAATTAAATACTTTACAAAGTAATATTAACCCCTTTAATAACCAGACCCTGATAAACATCATGTTATGAAGCATCTCCCTACCGCACACACACCACCCTAGCCGCAACTCCACCAGCCCTTATTACACCTCCAAAACAACATCCAAAAACCGTTAAAAAAAAATCCATCTCCCAAGCAAAGAGCGACAAAGCTGCCCTAACCACATCAACCAATTACCACAGCTCACGAAAAAGCATTAAAAGCCCCTGTTCCGAGCACAGGTGTAATTCCCGCTCGGGAAACGATCGAAACACGCGTATACAGCCGCTCTGCTCGCGCGTCGTAACCGTTTCGTTAACGCGCCCTCGACGCTTAGACACGAGAGGCGTTAACCTCGCGACTAGGTCCACTCGGCGAACTTCCTCCCGGCTGTCCTCCCCGCGGCGATGTAATTCACGCGCGCTCTCCTATGCGTGCCGGCTAATTCGTCCTCTCGCCTCTCGCTTCCTATTTCCCGCCTCACTTTTCTCTCTTTCATATAGTCTTTCTCTCTGTTGGCTAAGATCAAAGCCGGCGATACGCGGCCCTTAATGAAATTCCGCGCCACGGAGTCGGTTAATCCCGGCTGTTTAAACATCCGCGCTTAGCGACGGGGACGGGGACGGGAAATTAGCGAAACGAGGGAAGATTGAAAAAGCGCGGCCGCAGGAGGATCCTTGGCGAATGGGAGAAAAGCGAGGGGAGCGCGGAGGAGGGAGGACTTTGGCACAGTTTCACGTCAGGGCCTGACCTACTGCGATTATCGATTTGCATCGCGACGCTTAGCTTTTGGCAACTATACGCGCACCGGCCGCGGCCGCGGCGGCTCGGCGGTTTTCTCAATTTCCAAATTGGCATTACTCAAATATTATTTTATCCTGGCCCCCGCGTTCGCTCTGCCAGAGAGTTTGCCAGCCGACGGACGGACGCTGAAATTGAAAAGTACGAGAGGGCCGATCCTCCTGGCGCGTTCGGCCCTTTTTTTTTTATTTTCAACCCCGGCATTTTGAGCGAATGTATAATGTATAAAGGGACAGTATCAGCCGGAGCTTCCCCATTTTCGAGGCTACGCCGCTATATCCTTGTTTTACGCGAGAGCATACGTATGCGCGACCTGCGGAATTTATTAAGGAAATGCGCGACGGACAGCTGCGCGTGTATAAGCGGCCGGGCCGCGGTTTAATATTACGAAATGCGCGCGAGAGCCAACGAAAATGTATGGTTTGTCCGCTGGCGCGTCAACGTTGGCAAAGCAGAGGCTAATGAGGATGCACGGCTTATACGGATTATTTTATTATTTGTTTTTTCTATTTGTGTTTTGTAACGCGCTGTGTTTTTTTAGACAAGTTTGGGAGGCGTGCGGGCTGATGTTTAATCGGGGCTGAATTCGGAAAAGAGGCTGTTTGGGAAAATGTATGCAAATATGCAAACTTAGTTTATCACGCGTGTTTAATGTGTAAATTCGTGGATTTTTCGGGAATGTTTGAGCTTTACAGCTGCGGCTGGCGAGGAATGAGGTTGGATGTTTATTGGAAAGCGTAATTATACTGATGGAATTTTTCGATTCGGTTGATTATGGACGGGATTTTGGAGATGCTTATTGTGGCTTTGGAGCTGAGGCAAATTATGTTTTATTGCGCGGTTTTGTTCTTTTTTTTTGACCCATTTCTGCTCAAGTCACTTCTGAAACGACCAATATTTAAATAATCCAGCAGTTATTAACCTATATTTTTGAAAAAGGTACTTCCTGCCTAAGTACGCTAAATAACCCTATTCTTCAAAATATACTTATATATTCTTCCGGCGCTCCTTTATTATTGCAAAAAGCTCCGTTGTACCGACGACAAAGTTCTACAAACTACCCTCTTATACGATGAATTCTTCATTGAAAATCGATACAATGCTACCCACGAATAAACTTTCCCGTCTCCACTAATAAAAAATCGAAAAAAATTCAGAATTCCATCGCTTTCCGTGTATGTAACGTATAGTTCGTGACTTTCGAGCGTCGTTATGAAAGATTAAGGGGCAAAAGAGAGAGATAGAGAGAGGAAAAAAAAGAAAAACGGGCTTTCAATATACGTAAAATACGTGAGGCAGAATTTCGTTGGACCAAAAGATTAAATATTTAGGCAATTTAAACAAGAACAAATTGTTGCCTAGATAATACGTATAGGTTTCTTTTACAAAGGCAGACTCGCAGTGGCGATATTCGAATAACTGGAATGAAAAAAATATCTGATAGCGCGGAAAAATTCAGCATTACTTTTTTACTTTCAAAGTATATTTCTGGAAAAATGTTTATATAGATGCGTTAATGATCTTATCGAAACCTTTTGAAATTTCGTGAATGCATTTTATGCGCGTTAGCTTTAAAGTAACATTGGCTTTTTGGAAATAATGAAATGCATAGATACGTTAACAAAAAAAGCTTATTTTAAAATTTTTGCAGGATTATTTAAAAAATCAAGAAAACGTAAATACAAAGTTTTATTATAATTTCCTGGTATAGTAATACCAAAAAATGTATTCTAATTACGATAAAACCTAATTTTAAATAATTCTATATTTGATGAAATTTTCATTCAATCCGTACATAAAAAGAATTTTAGTCCTTTGTATTTATACGATATACAAACATTTCCTTTTAAATGAATGTAACATGTATACATAGGCATTAAGTGGATACGCGCGGGCTATAGTAAGACGTCCTTTTATAAAATTATAAAAGTCACATTTACTGCATTTTCTTTTCAAAATCTTGCATTACAAAAAAGCATAGAAATTTATTTTTTAATCAAAGATAATGCCACAGATACGCATAAGCCTCTTTTGTTTACGCATCACCAGCTTTCTTAACATTATTGAGAAATTTTAAAGCCTAAGTCCGCATAATACCATACTTAACAATACCACATTATTTTTCCCACAACATTACCCTCTCAGAGCCGATCTCGAAAAACTTTCCTCCGCAAAAACAGCTCAACATTCTATTACAGCAGAAAATAATCTACGCCAGCCGCAAGTCACCATCTCAACTTTCTCCCCTCGCCTCATTTCCAAAACGATCTCCCCGCCCTTAGAGACGTATCCAGCAGCACTATCCCAACTGCAAATGAAAAAAACCGTCCCGCCGATATCCTCCACCCCCGCGATTTTTCCGAAACCCGCTCGCCCGGCCCAGAATCCAACTCTAGAGCATTGCCAACCTTTCACGTATAAACAACAGCGAACGCCCGCAACTCTCTTAGCCACTTCCCCCTTAATGGAACCATTATTTTTTTCCTCCCAACTCCAAGGCGGGGCCCTCGCTTCTTCAGAAAACAGCGCTCTCATATACAGATACATCCTGCGCCCGCGCTGCCGCAGAGAAAGACAGAGAGGGTCGCTGAACTGTGAACTCCGTTCTTGACTCGAGCCACTCTCTCTCTCTCTCTCTCACTCTCGGCTCTCTTGCGAATACATGTCCCTGACACAGAGGGTCGATCGATCGCGCTTGCGGCCTCCTCTCGCGCGTGTTCGCTCGCTCAAAACAACGCGAGCGCTCGTTTTTTTTTTCCATCTCCCTCCCCGAGCAGGGCAAAAACACAGAGAGCAATCCTTTAGCCCAGTAGCCGAAAGTTTGGCCGGCCAGCGCCGGATGATTTAAGGGGGGCAGGACAGTGGGCCGCGACTCGCCGGCTGTATCGTGCATTTATTACGCTTGACGAAATTTTACGAGTCGCGCGAGGATTTTATTTTAAATTATGCGCGCTTTAGGTGCCCGCTCGGCGCTCTTTTTTGCCGGCGGAGCGCGCGCCGCTGCTTTACGATAACGATGTTTGTATCTTTCCGGCTTTCCGTTTCATAAAGCACAAGTTCTGGAACAGGGGGGCGGGCGAGCTTTCAAGCGCGACGGATTCGACATTGTTTTATTGCGCTTCGTTTGAGGGCGGGGGGGGGGGGGTATTTTTCACGATGCGCGAGCTTTTGGCGCGATTAAGAGTCGCGCGAGCCACTGGACTGATGATTCAAAAAATTTGATTTATTATTATTAGCGGGGAGAGTAATGCGCGGAGTTTTCGAGCGCTTTTCGTTTTGGAGGAGAAAAATCGAGCTTAGAGGTTGCGATTTGACTTATGGCTGGCGCTGCGGTTCCGGCAATTTTTACTTATCTCTTGGATCGTCAGGGTTGCAAGAAGTGGACGCATGCAAAATAAGGAATGATTTATGCCGGTGCTTCTATATTTAAATCTGATCTTAATCTATAAATGTGTTTTAAATTTTGTGTGCAGCTAAAATTTCTTAAATTAATTTATTTATCTTCACATGAGTTTTTAATATATAATATTTACTGTTTTATTTACGGCAATAATAATCAATAATTTCCTGTATAAAAGAGAATAATAATGATTATCGCAAATCACTCGCATTTTCTTTATTTTCATTCAGCAATTTCCCAACGATAAAAGATACCAGCAGAGCAGCTAACGGCGTACATTACACGAAATCCAAATATAAAAAATTCAGACATTTTTCGTGATCCGGCTATTACGAGCAGCAAAAAGCCCTGAATTATTAAGCAGCACTTTAACACTCGCGTTCCGGTTAACAACTCCCCCCTCTATTCTCCTAATACATATTAACATTCATAGCATTTATTAAAGCATCACTCTCCATCCCACCTCCCCTCAAAGAGGTTAATAGGAAAAAGAGCGCTCGTACCGTCAGCGACAGATCCGCGCCATATGGAAGCATGCCATCTGTGCCCGAGTCCTTTCGGCAACTTTCGCCCGGAAAACTAAGGCCCGAGCCACGTTTTTCACTCGATAACGGCTCGCTCGCTAAACTTTCGTGGCCGCGAACTTTTGTTTACATCGCGAGTATACATCACGCGTACGCGAAATTCATTTTTTAAGGCGTATTTCATTTCCCCGGCTGAGAGTGGGTCAGCGCCTTAAACTTTGTAAAAATTGATCCTTTTTTCTATTATACTTTTCCGTAAGTTTTGGCCGAGGTGCTTTGCCGACGAGAGAGCGTCCAGACGCGGCTAGTTGTTTTTTATTGCGGAGCGTTGTTGAGGAGTTTACTTTTATTTTAAGCATGTACAGCGCCATAGTATGTCTAGACAGCAAAAGTTAAATGAACGCAGCGAGCTGCCATCTTGATCGCTTAGAAAACACCGGACATCTCCCTGGTATCTTTTTTACACAGTTCAATCTCAATTCCAAACTCACACCGGTATCCCTGACTAATTCAAGCCCCCACCCCCGGTAAAAAGCCCGTGACCCGCTCCTCCTCAATTTCAAAGCCAATAATTACCGAGTAATAACCAATAATACTCCATCATCTCGATCAATTATATTTCATTCCTCGCTGGAAGCCGCCTTGATCAATCACCTCCCGCGCTCCCCCGGCGCCAGCTAGCCTAGAAAACATCTCGGCTCCGCAAACGCTCTCTCATTATCATTTCTCATTACGTCCTCTCGCCGAGCAAAGTACTTAAGCCCCGTCGTATAACGCAATTTCGCGAGCGCCAGCGAGAAGAGAGAAGCATTCGCGCGTTACTTCGACGGCCCGATTCTCCTCTCGCGAGCGAAAACCTAAAATCCCCGAGCTAACTCCCCCCTCGAGGGGCGGCGCGGAGAGCGAAGATTATGACGATAATGGATCGGGCGCGCGCGCGCGGCGCTTCAAAGGCAGGCCGCCCCCGCGTTAATTGCCGAGTCTCGCTCGCCGCCGCGCGAGTGTCATCGATTTAGCCGATTGACAAACGCGACTCTGCGCGAGAGCACGCCGCAATGAGTGCTTAAATTGGAAAAGACAGGCCTCCCACAGAGAGAGAGAGAGAGAGAGAGAGAGCGGGAGAGAGTCAGTCATTAACCTTGTTCGCCGGCGCGTTAACGCGGCCCTCTCCACTCTCGGTTCTTGAATCTCTCTCGCTCTCCGTCGACGCTAGCGAGAGCGGATATTGGCCTCGATGGCTTTTAGGAAGCCAATCGCGGCTGCGCGCGCCGAGACCCTTTATTTCCTTTTGCCGCGCTCTCGGCTCTTTGATGGATCGTCGTGTTTTCAGTGCCGGCGAATTACCATCCGTTACGCGGAGAGATAATCAAGTCGACCGCGCGCAGCAAGCAGGAGACGAGGCTGGATTTCGGAGCGGATTAATGCGGATGCTGCCGGACCTTTTGCGGGTTACAGTTAAGGCGAAGCTTCGGGAGAGATAGGTAAATTTCATTTTTTAAGCTCTTTTTCTTCCAGCCTGCTTATTGTAGCTTGTCGATGAAATATTGATACTATGTATTCGGTTAGAGGTTTTCAGGGTAATTTGTATGGCCGGATGTGTTACATATTTAGAGTCAATGCATATTATATTTCGGAGCAAGTTATATTGTTATCGCTGAATTGAGTTACAGGCATCGTTTGCCTACACAATTGATTATTAAAACCATTCTCATAACTTGTAAAGAGGACTTTATGTTGATCAATAGTAAATCACACTATATGTAAACATCCTTAAATCTTTCATTTTGTTCTGTTATACATTACGATTCTGCTTGAATATTTACTCGGACGAACTCGCAACTTTTCTACTTTGTAAATATAATAAAATGGTTTTGCAGTTTATAAACTACGTAAATAATTTATTTATAGAAGTAATAAACGTCACTTGGAAGCGCTTTAAGTAGAACTTTAGCGAAAAATATTTTCCGTAAATTTTACGTGAAAATCAATGTAGTTCATAAGCTGAACTTTTCGCATTACTCAAAAATGTAGGTAAGGAATTTGAGAAAAATTAGTACCGCCGAGACAGAAGTCCATTAAAAACTACGTAGCTTGGTAAAAAAATTGAAAGTTAAAAACGCATTTTTAATTAAATTACGAGAACTCGTTGGTCGGAAAAGTCAGTAAAATTAAAAAAGAAGTTTCAACAACCCGTTCCACACTCCTCTAATAAAATCTAAAAACCCCCGGCCCAAATTCCCACAACGCAAAAATCCATTCCACCCTCTCCCCTCGGCAATTACCAACCCTCTCAAAAAGCAAAACCAAAAGCCTAATCGATCCCCTCGTCCACTTAATCACCCAGCCGAAAACCCCAATTTATCCATTAAGATTCCGGCCGTGAATTACAGCCGGCTTAAATCAAGCGTCACTTAAACCCTACCCCTAGCGGCAAACGGCGCAAAACTGCTATATACCCCGCACCGCGCTGTAACTCATCTTATCCTCCTCCTCTCGGCTGCATCCATTCCAAAACTATAACAGCGCTCGGCGGCTCCGCGCAATAAAGCGCCGCATAATGCCTCCTCTCACGGCACGAAATTCAAGGTAGGCAGCCTCGCCCCGGCAGTAGGCTAATAGCCCGGATACTGCTAAATCGACAATTTCTTCGTCCTCCTGATATTGCATTACGCTCGATCTCCTCTCCCTCTCCATCGTCGAAGCGCCTGGCATAATGAGCATTTGGCGCTCGCTCGCGATTCCCGGACTGTCGATACTCGCTCGCATCGATTAATACGCCCACTTTGTTCTTATTAGAAGGCGCCTGGCATTCCAAGATTCTCGCCCACCCGGCGAGCTTCGATCTCCGCCGTACCTTAAATGCACACGATGCCGCGCGCTGTCGGATTGATTTCTGGCGATGCACGCGCGCTCTCTGCAGCGAGCCTGTTTTGAGATATGGAGACTGATTTATTGGGGCGCTGCATTTGACGAATGGAAAACGGCTTGTTTGTCTTGTTTTGGGCTTTTAATTGAATGGAGTGTGCCGCGGGTTTTAGAGAGTGCCAAGAGGCTGAGCGGCTGTTTTGCGAACACTGGGGATTATGTAGTTTGAGAAGATTGAGCATTAAAGTTTAGCGGGCGATTCGGGCTTTAAAAATTTATAAGGCGTATAAAAATATTCATAAGGAGACGGAGTATCGCCGGGAATACGTTTTTGCATTAGAGGGGAAAGTGCTTTGGTATAAAGTTTGCGTATTATTATGTTTTCATGTCGACTAGGAATAGACGCTAACTGTACTTTATTTGACGTGTTGCCGGAGTAGGAGTGAAAAATATTACTTTTCAAGTCATCTCGTGCGTTTTTCGCGTCAAAGCTGCTGAAAGCCCAGTCGGAAAAGTTACGCGTCGCGTGCGTTCTCTAATGGAGCTTGCGTTAATGAAATTTCAGCGAGCGTTTAAAAATTAAAAAAAAAACCGCCTGCTCTTTGAGAATCGGCGAAACATTTGTTCGAGGCGCTTTAAAAGCGGCCATTATTTCCGAAACTAATGAAAAATGCATTAAACGCGCGTTACTAATTTACAGCCGCGCCGCTAACAACGCTATTTATTAAGAAATTTTAGAACTGAAGTGATAAATTTACATCACCGCAAAAGTTTGTAAACTATCTTGTAGTCTGACCCAACCCGCACTCGCACCACTGATGATATATATACGCCCCGTTCGCCGCAAAACAATTCAAGTTTAAAACTAGAGTACCGCGGAGCTTTCGGTATCCGGAATGATTAAATCGAAATTCAAGAGCTCGAGCGCGCGCGCCCGCTCGTTTTTTTCCCCTCTACCCTTTCCACCCACGCACCTGTTTCAGTCCGCGAAACATTCGTCAAATATTCTTTTTGCGCGCAGTGCGCCAGCGGGTAACCAGCAAAGTTTTCGAAGCCAATCGTAAAAAATCCATAAAAATCCCGTTTCCACCAGCTTGGAGCTTAATAAATAAAGCAGAGTAAAAAAAAGCCCGGAGTGATCGAGCGACGTCGACGCCAGGGTTACTCTCCCGCAGTGCGAGAAAAGCGAAATCGTCGCGCACACATCGCCTGATTTCTCTCTCAAGGAAAGTCAAACAGTTGAAACAATTTTCGCATGTGTATATATCAATTGGCGTGTGCGTGTGTGTGCGTGTGCGTGTCGATTCGTGTCTCTTTCTGCGGATGATACTCATGTGTCTCAGCTCTCATGTGATGTCGGTAATGTCGCTGGTGTCTGTGTGTATCGTGTATCGGTTTACGGCCAAGTGTCAAGGAGTGTGTATAATGCTGTGATCTCCCTCTCCGCAGGCGCGAGAGTAGGGAAAAAGAGGCTGGCACAAACACACACACACGCACACGCTCAGACACATTCGAGCGTTACCCTTGGCAACGCTAAGTTTTTCATACACACCGTGAGTATACATGTCCCCTCTGTGTGATCAAGCTTTCGTTCTGTAATCGCGAGTCTGTGTGTCTGTGTCTGAGGATCGTATGGCCAAAATGTGCATGTCCGTCAGAAATGATAAGTATATTTATATAACCCTTTAGCTCTCTCGTCTGTTATGCGTGTCAAATGTACTGTTTGTTCGTTTGTTTCAATCCTTTCCTTGTAGCCCGTCGTCGTGGCCCCCGTGTCTCGTTTTATTTACAACTGTTGCCTTTTACTCGTCACACAATAATGTATCAACTCATTCATTTTAATTGGTAAGATTTTAGCTCTTGTTTAATTTAAAACGCCGAGCACAATATAGTGGTATATAATAGCGCATGTTCTGTTACACACGAATACAATATGATGTATCTTTGGATATATATTTATCTTATCATATAATTTTCATGTATTCCTTGTTTAACGTCATATAAATATATATATATCTAAAGTCTGCTGTGCGTTTCTGTTTGCCCGCTGCAGGATGATACATCTCCTTGCTCCTTTACCTACACCCCCTCGACTCGCTGCGCTAAATTATTTACACACGGTCGAGCGCGCGTGTTGTTTTTCGCCGCGCGCGCGCGCCTTCATCGGAAAAATAAACAGAGCGAATCGATAAGTAAGAAAATCAAGCATAAACGCGCTGCAGTTCGCAGGCCGGCTTTGGCAAGCTGGCAACGCGGACAGCTGCGTGAGTGAGCGCACCGAAAATTCAATCGAATGCAATTATTTGTCGCCGAGCGCTAGGTAAGCGCTAACGATCGCGTTTATTATTCAAATGACAGCGCGGCCGAGTTCCTGATAATAGTGGCTTGACGGAGGGGATGAACGGCGCGGTGAGCTTTGGCTGCGATGACGCGCGAGATTTTTTTACAAGGCTTCTTAGATGAACGTTGGTTTGTAATTAATAGTATTTTTTATGGAATTTTATGGATATAGTTTTGATATTGGCAAATTTGATTTATCGATAAGGAAAGGATCGTTTGATCCAGATTATTTTTCCAAACGAATCTCGTCTGACAAAATATTTGCCCGCGCGGCTACTAGGAGGATATTTATTTATACTAAGTTTGATCCCAGGCGAAGTTCCTCGGGTATTTACATGAATCTACAGCTCGAGCTTATCGGAATGTTTACTCTTACAGATTTCCAGGTAATAATAAAGCACGTACACGCTCCCAGCCTCGACTAGCTTTACAATAAGCTAATGCAAACCACTTAAAAGATTATGAATTTTCCATATACCCGAGAAAGCTTTTTCCGTTTCGTTTAATACATTTCGCTCCCGATTTTAACATGCGAATCGGAGCGTTCGCACGGAAAAAGAATTTCCAGCACTTCCAAGAGCCTCGATGTTACAATAACCGTAAAAAGCTACCAGCTAAAAGAAACCATAACCTCGCTTCGAAATACAATTTAAGCTCGCCGAGCTTTTTCCAAGCAGCCCGAGCTTTTTCGCGAATCGAACGTAATCAAAGAGCCATTCATCCGTCCGCTCCCTCTGTTTCTTACGCGCTCGCGTTTAGCGGCAAAGTTAAATAATTAAATCGAATCAAACGCGATTCAGGCCGTCGATAACTCAAAAAGCATCGGCAAATCCAATCAACAAACAATTAGCGCAAAGCCATCGGCAATAAACTCGAGCGCCTCTTCATCCCCACTTATTCGCCTCGTGCGGCTGACCTACTAATTAAACTCACTCCGCGCGCGCGAGGCCAAAGTCGCCGCGCGAAAAAGGAGCGAGCGCCTGATAATCATTCGCACAATGCCGGCTCGCTCGCTCGCACAACTTGACTCCGTTTTCCAAGCGAGGCGAGCGCGATAACGCCCTGGTATAGCCACCTGCGGACGCGCGTCCAAGAAGCTAATGGAAAAGAGAATATTTCACGGCGTGAGGCTATACGTCATCTCGGGGAGTGTATAATTCGGTGGAAATATCGAGTTTGCATTGACCACCCCAGGAAATCGCGGCACGCCGTCTAGTTCATTCGGTTAGAGTAAGGGGGGAGCGAAAAGGAGAAAAAAGACGAGGTAGATTTGTCAATCGGTCAACGACTTGGCTAGCTTCGTATATCTCTGCGGGGCAGACACGTGTATGGCGGCGCGGCTCTTGCTTTTTATAGCCGCTGAGACGAGCTAGCCGCTGCCGAGGGGGCAAAGTTTATCTTCCTTTGTAGTTCGGGCCTGGAGGAATTCGCGCTGAGCTCGCGGCTAATTAAATACAGTGAGCTGGATGCTAATGCTGTGGTGCTAGTTTTTTTTCTCTTAATTCTGCTGGCGCGATGCTTGATTAATTAATTAAACTGCGCTTATCGTTTTGCGGATGGGAAAAAAGAGACGTTGGCCCTTTCGCACCGCCGGCGAAGAATTAGAGGATTTGTTGCAAACCGGAAAAACAAACATTCCGCTTCGATTAGAACGTTAAAAGTAAAATTATCGTGTAATACGGGATTGCGAAACACTATCGTCGCCTCTATTGTTATAAGCAAATTGAACTGTAGGAAGCATAAGCGCTAATTCGCCGTTTGAAAATCGCGACGCGCGCTCTCGTTGTTTTTTCATTGTTAGCCGCGAAAGTAATCGATTCGCGGCCCCTAATGCATTTCAGCACGGAAGGCCAAAGTTTTTTCTGCCCCTCGTAACGACTAATTGCATGTAATGAAGTCCTTTGTCGAAACTTTTCCATTGAGGCGGCTCCGCGGTTTTGAATGGCTCCCCGCTCGAAAATCAAACGCGCGTATATATAAGCAAAGTTTCGCTAATGCCCCGGCTAAAACAGCGAAATTTCCACATCGACGGGAGAAAGTGCGCCGGCGAATGAAGCGCACGCAGCGCAAGCTTCTATATACGCGAAATAATCTCGGCGGCGCGGTAATTCGAGAAAATTTCATATTTACGGGCGAATAAGAAGAGAGCGAGTGAGCGAGTCAGCGAGAGCGGCCGTCCGACAAACTGCGAGCGCAAACTTTCCAAAGAGCAAACTCGAGCCTCCCCGCGCGCTGGAATAGTTATAAGAAGATTTTCTTCATAATGCGCGCTTCTCTCTCCTGCTCGGCGTACCTATATACAGCTCCGAGTCGCGGGAGGGCGCAACTTTTTCCAATAATTTCCGCGGCCGCCCCCCGCGATGTTTCCTTTTTTCCTCTCGCTGTTCCCGCGCGACTTCATTACCCCCGCGAGAGGCCCGGGGAAAGCGAAATACACGACGATAAAGAGAAAAAGCGCGTCGAAAAAACCGATATCCTGCGTGCGCGCGCAATGCGCATATTTCCGCAAACAAGACGCCCGTGAGTGCCGCGGGCGGAGCGAGCCTCTCTCTACAGCTATACACACACATATATATATATAGGTTACGTTGCTATTATACGCGTTTCACGGAGGAAGGATTTTTTGTCGTCTTCGCGGCTGTTGTCGAGCTTCAAACGGTTTACTGCCTCTCCGGGAGCTTCGCCGTTGCTTTTATTGCGCTCGCGGTGCGCGGCTTTCTTTTGTTACGCCCACGACCAGGTGAATGTATTATTTATGCCCATGGCACGAGGATTTTCGGTTTGATACTTTCGGTTTTTCGTATTCGATTCTATTTTGCGCTATTGTTTGCCGATTCCGTCGATTCTATTGAGGGCTTTCAATGAATTAATTCTGTAATATCCTTCAATTCGATTGATTATTGTAAATGCGCGCGTATTTAGCGAATTTGTATCGATTATTTTGCACGGGTTAAAGAACTGCTCTATAATAACGTTGAATTCGTTGACGGATAAATACGGATAATTCATGGCTTTCATAAAATTTTCTCGCCGAATAATTCGATTTTATTACGAACAGCCGTTTATACAAAATTACATACACTATTCACGTGAATAACGAAAAAATCTCCACGCGCAGCTCCGAAATGAAGCGGATTTTGAAAATCCCGTTAAAATTTCAACTCGCCGGCAAAACTCCACGCAACTCGAAGTAAAGCGATTAACTGGCCCAATTCTCGCTGCAGCCCGAGACTAGTAAATACAATCCATCTTTTTCCGCAACTATTCCATAAATGATCCTACTGCCGAGCTAGCTTAGCCATTCCATTATTCAGCCCGCCAATATGTTAACCGCAGCGCAACAAAGAACGCGCATAAACATTATATATACACTTTATCCTCGGTGCAATCATTAACGAGCGCCATTATCGGATTAGCGAATCTTTTAGCATGGAACGACCCTCCACTGCCCCCCTCCCTCGTGTGATCGCCTCCGGGCCGCGCGGAAAAAGCCGGACGCGTTCCGGAACGGCTGTATTTCCTGGGCGGAGAAACAATTTGGCAAACAGCAATTAGCGAGGCTTGTCCGTGATATAAAAATGTGGCGCGCGCTCTTGCCAAACATTGACACTAATCAAAATCGACGGAGAAGCTCGAGTGGAGCGAGCTATCCGGAGCAAACTTTTTCCCTCTGTACATCTCCGTGTGTACTCCTCGGAGCTGATGTATCATCTTGCACAGGCGTGTGTGTGTGTGTGTGTGTGTGTTTCTGTATATGTGCGTGCGTGTCAGACGTGTGAGCCAGTTTTCTTATTTTGAAAGACGGACTTTTCGCATGTATAGACCATTGTATAGAAATGTCATTTTGGCTAGCGAAAACGACGGTATATTTGAGAAAATGCCGGCTCGAGTTTTTAAATAAATATCCACGTGGGGGAGGATCGCCGCGCTCGGAGTTAAAGCCGCGTCCGCGCGTCGCGCGTCGTCTGACGGTTTGTCGATGCTGAAAGAACGCGAAAATAGAATCAGACACTGGAGATCGAGACAGATTGAACTTTTAATCGAGCTCGCGCTCAGACACGAACCGCGTTTGAATCACACACGGCCGCCGCGTACATAACCCACATTTATTTATATAAAAAGCCTCGTCAGAAAGATTAAAAGCCCGCTCGGTCTGCCGCGATTTTTTCCCTCTCTCTCTCTCTCTCAATCGTTAATCTGATCGCCGATGCATAATGGCACTCGCGCGTGTACAGAAACGGGCGGGCGCACGGAAAAGATAGACTTAACCTAAAGCGCAACAGCGCGAGCCCGCACGAAAAACTGGACGCACGCGGTGTGCGAGCCACTGGTGGGGGGTGTCAGAAAGAGACAGCGAGAGAGAGAGAGAGCAACAGAGAGAGCTAGAAAATGGACCCGGACCACCGTAATCAAAGACGAGCGCGGGGGCGAATCGAAACTTTCGCTCCTCGTTGGGAACGTTGTTAAAGCCGGAGGAAAAGCGAGCGAGCGAGAGAGAGAGAGAGAGTGTAACGATCGTCCCTCTCTGCTCCTCGACCTTTACTTTCGTTTTTCAAGAACCCTGGCGCGCTCGAGCCCTCCCCAAAAGGAATGAAAATCACGTCGCGCTCGGCTGCGTCGCGCAGCTGAGGGGGGAGGCGAGCGAGAGAAGCAGAAAAAAAAAGAAGCGAGCGAGCGCGGCCTCCCCCGTTTTCAAAGGCTCGCGCGGCCTAACTCTCACACGTCTGGCTCGCGCGCGACCTCGTGTGTATATACTTTATATATACGCTATTCGTGTGGCTTATATATACGTACGTTAGTGGCGTGTGTGTGTGGGTGTGAGTGTGAGTGTGTCGGTGCGCTCTGTCGTATATGTGTATGAGATACGCATGGATCGACTCACCCGACGCAGCCAGGGCGATCGCCGCCATGAGAGTCCAGCCTCCTCTCATGTTCGTCCTCGGTTCGCCTCGTCCTCGTTCGCTGGATTGGAGGGGGGGTGCTGCCCAAAAAACAGGCAAACTGCTGCTCTCTCTCCGTCTGTTGAGCGATATCGACGCGGGGCCCCGTCGCACAGTGTGTATACTGACGTGACGTGACACCGGCAGCAGCCTCCACGCAGACTTCCAAGAGAGAGAGAGTCTTCCCCTGAGGCTCTCTCTCACTGCCTTCTCAGCTCGTTGCGGCGAGTCCTCCTCGTCTCTGGCAAAGCAGCTTTGCCGCGGCGCAGGTGCAGCCCCCAGTCAGCCCTCATCGCTGCTGATGCAGCAACGGCATCGGGCATCCCGAACGAGCGCGCCCGCTCGCCAGCCCGCTTACTTTATCTCTCTCTCTCTCTCTCGCGCGCGCGAATTTCTCTCGCTGTCGTTCCTCGCTACTCTGACTCCTTCTCGCTGCTTCTCGCTGTTCTCCGGGCCGCGGTGAGCTTCACTTCCTGCGCGGCCGGGATACGAGGACGACGAGGAGCGCTGCTGCCGAGGAGGACGACGCTCTTTGCTGCTGGGAGCAGCTGCTTGACGACGATGAGTTCAGCTGCAGCTGCTGCTGCTTCTTCTTGTCCTTGGCCGAGCGCTCCCGCGACTTCTGCATCGTCGTTGCTGGCTCCTCGCGCTGCTGCAGCTGTCAACGTTTACTTCATCCGGTTAAATATCTCTCTCTCTCTCTCTCTCTCTCTCTCTCTCTCTCTCGCTCTCTCGTGTTTTCCGTGCTCCCTTCTCGTCCGACTCTTCCCTCGATTGCTCCTTTTACTCCTCTCTTTCTCTCTCTCTCTCTCTCTATCCAGCCTCTATCTCACTGTATAAAACACACTTCACAACACGAGCATATAGAGCTCCGTGTCATCGTCGACTTCGTCGTGGGTTAGGCACACGCGCGCAAGAGTGCACAATCGTGTGTGAATATATATAAAAATATATATATAAATATATATATATATATATGTATATATACTCAATCACGCGCGCTGACCATCGGCATGAGACTAGCTGCTATATACCTGTGGATGTGTATAACTCGTGTCTGCGCGGCTGCTGCGTGCGCGCCAGTGAGTGAGTGAGTGAGAGAGAGGGAGAGAGAGAGCCGAGCCGTTGTATAAATCGATCGAGCTTTACGTGTATCGCGCGCGGCGCGTGCGGCTCCTCTCTCCGCAACGAGATAACTCGTGGCTGCCACCACCGCGCACTTTCTCTCTTACTCTCTTATATACTGGCTGGCTGGCCTGTCTCTCGTGCTGTCTGACTCGATCCGGCCGTTACCACTGTTGCGCCACCGCCACCGCCGTGTCCAACTTGTAACAGCAGCGCAGCACCTCCTCTTCAGCTCCAGCGCGTCTTTGGAGCCCGCCAGACGACGACACCAGCAGTGCCAGCTCTCTCTCTCTCTCTCTCTCTATCTCTCTCCTTTTCACAAGCTCTCACGGTGAGCGCCAGACGGAGCTTTCTCTCGCTCGCTCTCTCTCTCTCTCGTTCTCTCTGTGTGTGAATGTATATCGTGGTGCGCTGCGTGTGCGTGTCGACGATCGCGGCGCGGGCGCTTGCCGCCTCCTGGCTTTTGCTCTGGTGGGGAGCGACGGTTGCACAGACAGACTGAGAGACAGAGTGAAGAGAGAAAAAGAGAGTAGAGAGGTAGTAAAAGGAGAAGACGCGCGGCACAGTGAGAGACGACTGAGATACTGAAAAACCGAGGGTAGAAGAGAGAAAGACAGAGAAAGAGAACGAGGAAATAATAAAAAAACGCGGCCAACTGCCCAGCCTCACAGCCTGCGGGAGAGGGTCGCAGCCGTACCTCGCAGCGAGCAGCGCCGGACTGACTCTGGTGCTCTGGCCGCGCTCTGCGCTGATGCTGTGCTCTGTGCCGTGCTGCTGCTCTGCGCCGACGTCCTTTCTCCCTTCTTCGCTCTCGCTCACTCAGCCTCGTGTAGTCGTTACGGGACCGAGACAGAGAGAGAGAGAGAGAGAG
>JAPYZA010005827.1:14838-27884 GCA_030522685.1 Eupelmus azureus | reverse complement strand
ATAAAGCCATCACTATAAAAACTGCAACAACATTTCCTCCTCGAATCTCGGCTGCCGCGTGCGTATATACGCCTCTAATTAAGAGAAGCCTACGGAAATAAATTCCTCTCTTGCTCCTTGGCTGTGGTGGCAGCCGGTGCGTGCCCCCCCCCCCCCTCCCTCACTCAGCATCGCATTCTTCAGCCGCGGCGCGTATACACGTCTCCCTCCTCCCCTTCTCGCGTTTTCCCACCGATCGCGCGAACGACGCCGCTAAAGCTTCTCTCTCTCTCTTTTTTTTTCATCTCTCGTTCGCCACCCTCCGCGTGTCATTTGCCGCGGCCCGTCGCGCCCCCCGCTAACATAAACGAGCGAGCGAGCGTGTGCCTCCAATTATTTTTAACAATGAAATTGAAGTATCAAACCTGCCGATTAGCGGGAATTTAATTGTGCGTCGCGCTCGGCGCGCATTCCCGCGTCTATATGCTGATGCGACAGCGAGTCTCGGCGAGGCAGAGTCTCCTGGACTCGCGCTCTATCTGTGTGTATGTATGTATCGGGGAGCCGAGGGTCCGCGAGACGCCGAATAGAAGTAGAAAAAGGACAGCAGCGCAGAGAGAGAGAGTAGAGCGGCGGTAGCGCCGGTGGCGGCAGACTACGCGCGACGAGGGGGGGGCAGGAGAAACGACGTCGACGACGACGGGAGAGCGAGCGCGCGCGGGATGAGGCAGTTGGGCGCGTCGCGTACAGATACAGCATTATGAAAACACGAATGTACTTTTAAATCAATACCATCGCATTGTAGATGCGGGGAGAGAGAGAGAGGGAGAGCGCGGGGAAAAGTGAGACAGAAAGAGTGAGAGAGAGAGCGGGCGAAGGGCGGGATAGTAGCTGTTCTCTCTCTGGAGCGGGCGCGCGCGCGCGCAGGCAGCCAAGCAAGGGAGAGAGAGCGAGAAAGAGGCGAAAAACTCGCCGCCGCCGCTGCCGCCGCCGAATCCTGGCCGAAGTTAAAGAGAGGGAGAGAGAGAGAGAAGGAGGAAAGTTAAAACTCGGGGGATAAAAAGGAGGGAGGGGATGTAGAAAGAGCTCGGCTCTCTCTCTCTCCGGGTGGGAGCGCGGAAAAGGGGTATATTGGTTATATTCTGTAACATTAACCGATACCGAATGTTCGCATAAAGGTTTTTATTGTTGGCGCCGCGTTTCATTATCAAACGCTAAAGCGCTATCGGCGCCCGGCCGCCACCAGCTAGCGTTTTAACGTCGTCCCCGGCAGGAGCGAGCGCTCCGGCCACGTTTACGAGCGGATCTCCATGAAAATATTGCCAAAAAGAAACCAAATAAAACAGACAAAAAAAAAAAAAAAAAAAAAAAAAACGAGCTAGACATTTGTTTAATAACTTTTTTAACCCGCCGGACCGAGTCTCTTGCAAAGTCGATGTAGTCAAAGCGATTGCCGGCTTTTATTGCCGACTCTGCAGCGGCGCTCGCTTTATCTTTCTTATTTGCGCCGCTGAATAAAATGGAAAAATTGTTTGTATTGTTAGAAAGTGTTTAGGTCATTGCAGCGCGCACCGCACTATCTTTCAGCGATAACGAACTGGGTTATTTCTGCGCGCGCTCGAGCGGCAAGATTTTTAACGCGCTCGCTCTCGCGTTACATAAAAATATTTTATTCATCGGGAGCGCTAAATCAAGGTTTAAATATTCAAGTGATTACTAAAAAAGTGCGATTGTTTCATGCAAATTTACACGCGATGCTATCCAAGAGGGCGGCCCTGGGTATTTTTGCTGATACTTATTAAGAGTAGTAGAATCAATTATTTATAGTTTAGCTCTCCGAATATTAGATCCACATGTACGATTGCGTTTATAGCGCCGGCCATTTCCATCAATTATGGACTCCAATTTTCCGCGGCCGGCGAAATTGATTCGCTAAAAAGTCCACTTTGCTACTCTTAAGAAATTAAGATGATCAATATGACGCTGATGTAGTCAAGGATAGCTTCGCCGCGCGTTCTAAATCTGATAAAGCATTAGGTAACTAATAACACTTGCCACCTTTATTCCGTGATAAAATTACGATTTCAATCTCACTTCTAAAAACAATGACCTTTGGCTCGAATTATCTAATAGCATTATTTCCCATTTTGCCGAGCAATATTATTTGGGTGAAACTTTCCTTTATAATTTAATACTCGGAAATCTACTTTCTTCGCTAATTTATCAATTTTTAGTGGCTCTATACTTTCCCGAGCGTATTCCAGGAATACATTAAATAAAACTTCTATTTATGCGGTATAAGTAGAAAAGATTGTTACATTAATTAATGTTCATGATGGCACTTCATTTGGTAAGATTCAAAATTGAATTTCCAATTACTAGTCTAATAATCCGTTACTATCGTAATAACGGACGGAGAAAGATGCATGGAGATACAGTTTGAATTCTTTTACTATTACTTGGCATAATTTTTAGATTGTAGAAACTTTTCTTTAGACTTTTAATTATAATCGAATTTCCATTATAAATAGTAAAAAGCTATTCGTTACAGTTATAACAGCAGAATCTTAAGAATAAGTCAACCCGATAAAAAGCGATAACAAACCATTTTCTTAACTCTTAGAAAAGAGTGTCGCACAAATAAATGATTATTCAATCAACGATGAAGCCCTCCAGATGCATCCAGCCAGCAATAGAAAACCAACATATATAAAATACTAGACAAATCCCAATATAAACTAAAATTATCTTCACCAAACCAAGCTAATCATTAGTAACCATCACAGCGCCACTTCGCAAACCCGAAGCCCAGCATCACCGATCCACATTTAAAACAGCGCATATACACACATATCGGAAATCCATGCTGCCTTCATCCGAAAGCAGGATTAATTCTGCGGGGACGTAGATGTATAATTAAATCATGCTCACTTGAAATTAGCCCCTCGCGGCTCTTGCGCTCGGCCGCCTAAATCGAGGTCGCGGCGCGTGGCCCGGATTCTCGAGATCCGCGGGCTTCTCGCGCGGAAGAGGCTGCCTGATCGATTGTCATCGCTCGCGCGATAGTTATAATTTACGATTGGGCCGAGTGAAATAGATTTGACCGATATAGGGCGGAGATGCTCTAATTTGCGCGGGACCGGGAAGGCGCGTTTTTGCGCGATCGATCGCCGCGAGGTGACATTCAGACGATTTGAGAGATTATTTTATTTATTACTTTATATATCGCGCTGAGCTCTGCGGGCTTGATTAGTGGAATAAGCGTGGGATGCTTGAATATTTATCGCCGGAGCTTCGGGGCGAAAGAGGTGCTAGGTGCAGGCGTATAGTTTATTTTTATGCTTAGTTTTATTTTCATAAATTTTTATTGAATTTGGTTAGTTTATTTATCGCGCGCGATGCGCGGCGCGCCAGTTTTGCGCAAGTGGCAGCATCCAGTGTGACGTCGTCTTCGTTAACGATGAAGTTAAAGTGTATGAATTTAATTTGAATTTGTTAAGACCGTAATAAACTTTGATTAAACCCTCTGCTGCAACTCTCAAAAGTTTTCAACATCAAAGTTAAAATTTTACTTTGAACGTTCTTCGATTAAGGTACGCTTGCGCGCGATAATGCAGAGGCGTTTTTACTGGCATCATTTTGACAATGCTTTTCAATTTAAAACTAGCTTCGCGCTCATCGTAAAGCTTATTCATTATGAATTTCACCTAAAACCGTTAAATTAGTACTTTGATCAAAATTATTTTAAATGCCACATTTCGTGATGAGTTGCTTTTGGATAGATGAAAAACATCAAAGTTAATTAGTCAATATTTTAAAAAAATTAGTCAATTTCCATGTAATAATATTAAAACACATTTAGAGTGGGCTTAAATGAAAAAAACAATTGGAAACATTAGGTAATGTAATATAGCTTAATCATTGCTTTCTCAAAAGTAGTTGATGCCATAATAAATAAAGCAGAAGGGTACACAAAGGCGGCTTTTTGCCCTTTCACACTCGTATTGTGATGTTCTTTTCCCCGTGCATTTCGATCTCGAATCCCCTTTCATCGCGCCGGGCGCTTTTCCCTCTTGAGGGCGACGACTTGACTCCATACGTCGATGGGTTTTCTCGATACTTGAAATTTATTCTCCGCTTTCTTCGCCCGTCAAGCCCTAATGCTGCCATTATCTCATCTCTCTCTCACCGCTATCAAAGCAATTTCTTTACCAAATTAACTTTTATACGGAAATGATCTAAATAAATAGCTTTTTGTGTTTTACAAAACAATAGTTGATTCTAGTTGATCGGCTCGATGTGCATGCGCAATAAAAAGTTACTAGGACATAACAATTTACAAAGTAATTAATACTCTAATAGAAGCGGGCAATAACAACGAATAAAATAAAAAGAGGGATGCAAGAGAGTGCAGAGTTATTTTTATGTACTATTATTCTATGTGTATCACGTATCAATTCGGAATCAAAGTGCGATATTGGTTAACTTTCACGTCAAATAATTCCCGCTCTCGCGCGTATCAAAAACCTATAAAGCTCGGGCGAAAAAATATTTTCAGCGTCAATTCTCTCCTCTCCGTGTTTTTCTATCGCCGCTTTTTTTGCGCCTCGCGCACACACCCCAATTTCGTCGACTCTCTCTCTCTCTCTCTCTCCCTCACTCCCCGTTTTCCATCTCTCTCCTTCCGATTCTCTTCGCCGCTCCATCCTTACTCCACACCGTCGCGCGATCCCATCTCTCTCTCGCACTCTCGCACACACGTACACACATTCTCACTCATACACACGTGGATGACGAGCGCGTGCTCTCAGTTTCTTCCTCCGCGTGTTTGTAAACACATGTTCCAGAGCGCGGGAGCGCGCGCTGCCTGCACACGGATACACACGCACACAAAAACAGAGAGACGGCTATATACTGCTAGGCCACCTGTATGCTTTCAGGCTCACGTGAATCGAACGCGCGCACACGGCCTGTGCAGTAGGTATATACCCCCTTACCTGTTACTCGCTCGGACGCGCCCGCCCCCGGCCGCTCTCCTATATAGCGGAAGACTTCCGCTTCCGCACGTTTGATTTTAATGATTCGAGCCCGTTATCCAATTTTATCCGGCGCTCGTTTCAAAGCGCGCTTCTGCTTGCTTTTTTTCCTCCCCCCCACCCCGCCCTTTCGCTCTCTGTCGAGCTTTTTTTCGATATAGCGGTGGTGCTCTCTTGGTTTTTCGGCGGCGGTCAGGAGTGGACGCTCGGTTTGCTCCGATTAGAAATTTCCTGTTGGCGGTTTGTAAGCGTTAGATTAATGTTTTGATTTTGTATTAAGATAAGCTGTGAAGTCAATAACCTTATTGGAATTAAGTAATTGCTGAGAAATTAATAGTGGATTAGGTAGTAGAATGTCGTTTCTGTCTATTGTTTTTGTCTGTAATAGTTTTATACATTTTACATAATTGATTATAAATTAATAGAAATAATAAATAATGAATTCGTAAAATGAGTTCAACAAAATTCAGCTTTATGTGTCATAGAAATAAACAGTTCTATAGATACTGTTACATAAATTATTAGATTTATTATTAACATTCCTTTTTGCCTATCTTTTTCTAGAATTTACAGCTTTTGTTCGAGTAATTAAAATAACTATTCTCAAGAATGAAAACTACTGGATGCATGTTGTATAATTGAAATATTAAAATGAAAAAAACTTCTGTACATGTTTATTTATTCAAAACGGTTCTTATTTAGCTTCTGGTATCTTTGTTAATTTTTTATGCAATTTACTTAAAAGAATTTAATTTGTATAGAATTTCATAGAACTAACGTAAATGAATGATAATGTTTTTACGAGCCCGGTAATTGACTTATGTGAATCTAATCTTAAAATGCTTTTTCCAAACTATAAAAATAAATTAGAATAAAAAAATTTATCTCATTTATCGAGTAAATAAAACCCGATTGTTAAGTTACTAATTGACGTCTTGTTATGTAATTCGGCACCTATATTTATCAACTCTCAGTAGTACTAGACAGGTACAGTAAGACCAATAATTATTCGGTTTCTTCTATTTTCTAACGCAAATCCAATATTCGATTAACCAAAGACACTTCATAAAATATTAGCGTTTGTATTGGGTTACACTCTCATTCTAGCCTGAAAAAAATAATCGCAATTTTTAACTTTCCAGATAAATTCTCGCATAACGATTAACCAACCTCGAAGAATATCCGCGCCTAAGGTAACCGCATATAAACACACGACCTCCTTACAACAATCTCCGCTTCGAATTTCGCGATCCGATCGCGCTAAAAGCCCATACTGCAGCGAAGCATCGGAAATGACGTAGACGAAACGCGATCATCGGCGAGCGCGTCAACGGCGGCTCCTGATTAAAAACGGACGCCCGCGCGAGCGTGTATGTACGCGTAATGACGCGCGCTACACAGCCGGCAATATCCAAAGCTTTTTCTCCTCTAGTCCGATGCGCTGAGCGCATTTTCCAAAATCATTCCGAGGGCAGGGATTTATGTGTGCGTGGCCCGGGCAATTTCGGGCCGAGTCGCGTCGCGCCCGGGCGTATCGGATTTTACGCTGTTTATCCGCGCGACTCGCCCGAAAGGCGCGCGCGTTCAATGACGGATTTTATGCCCGGAGAAAAATAGATTATGCGCTAATTTGGCGCCTTTTGCTGGGGCGATTTTTACTTATTTTGGGCTTTTAGTTGCGCGGTGTGCTTCATTGTGAAAGGTGTGGAAATGTTAATTTGAGAGAAAAAAGTTGCGATTTTGATTGGTTTTAAGTGAATGAAAAATTTATTTCGTATTATGCTTTCATTTTTGAGAAAATTTCGTTATGGGTTTCCGGTTTAATCTTTCATTATATTTATTGTCCTTTAAACAAATACTGCATTTTTTCAATTTTTATTTTATAAATGTAGTAAAATTTATTTGTAATTTAATAATATAAAAAGTAAATGTAAATTTAAAATAATTTTTTAAATCAGAATTAAATTAAAAATTACTAGCTAATTAAAATTTTCTGTAAATTTAGCGAATCGAAAAGCGTAAGTTTTTTAAATAGCTGATGAAATCTTGTAGAATGTGTGGTTGCAGAAAGCGGTCAAATGCGACTAGATACTTAAAACTGATACCGCGCACATAGCTGAGCCGTAAACTTTGCCGCGATAAAAAAGACGGCGAGAATCCGAGAGATAAGATAACAATCCAGAACCGTCCGGTAAAGTACACAGGCGAATGATTTATTAATCTATTAATAGTTCAAATTCCAAATTCAAGGACTAACACGACGCGAGCGCTTGATTGTGTTATATAATCAAAACAAAATCCCTATCGCAGTAGAAGTAAGATTAACAAAGAGAGAAAGAAAAAGAGAGGAGAGCTAACGTAGGGTTTACGATTCGTGATTTTTCGTTCGTCAAACACGGGCAACTCACCCGAAGCAAATAGTTTTTGAAGCGCGAAAACTCGATAAGAGGCGATGAAAAAGAAAACAAAAAGTTGTAGTAAAACGAGAAAAATAGAGAATGAGAGTAAAAAAGAGAACGGAATGGAGGTTTAAACTAAAACAAAGATGGAGAACGTCAAAAAGAATTAGAATGGGATTGGAGAAACGTAGATAATGTTCCGATTTGAGTCGTAAAAAGAAAGTTTAAATTCGAGTTAAAAATTATAATCTATAATAATAATGTTTATTTATTGGCAATATAGTCACTTCGGAAAATCCAATTTGTAAAGCTAGACGAACATAGTAAAGCAGACTTATTTATCCATCAATTTATTTTATAATTGCTTATTATTGGCTTTTTGTAAGCTCTTAATTTTTGAATAGATTATAATTTTTTATCCCATCGATTGCTCATATTTCAAAATAAAAAATATTTTCTCTCGTGATTTTGAAAATATGAAATTTTTTGTTACAAACGTTTAAATCTTAACGTTAATAGTTTTTTTCTATAATACGTTTTCAACCACTTAACTTTATTTATTTATTTATTTTTTTTTATCAATTGAGTTACTATTTTGTACACATGAACTGATCTATGGCAATCTTTACACCTAATTTAGAAATTTATAAACTATTTGCTTATTTAGTATTCCCCCAAAAAAGAAAAATAAGCTTTTTAATAAGGAAAACGATAATTAACAAAATCAGTCACTCTTAACAAGATCGACGCATCTAAAAAAAGCCAGTTCCAAACCACACACTCATCCACCCCCAACGAGCCCCCCTCCCCCCCCCACCCCTCATCCTCGGCAAAAATAGAAGACACATCGGTAACAACCACTAGCTATCCATTCTCTCGGCGCTCATCCTCCAAAAGGGGAATAAGTCGGCGCATGTGCCTTATACTCTCCGACAACAAAACGTGAGAGGGGGTAGGGTGCGTGTAGGTGCCTGCCTCGCGTTTCCGGCGCCCCGAGTCTTTCTGCACGCACTCGGGGCCGCGCGAGCGAGGTGTAGCCTGCTATATAGCAAAGTGAGAGAGTAGTCTCTTTCTATATACGGGGCAGGAGCCGGCGCGAGTTCGCGCACGGAGAGCGAGAGAGAGAGAGAGAGAGAGAGCCGCCAGCGCGGCGTCGGCGGCGGCGGCACGTGGTGCCACTATTGATTTTAATTTTAGTGAAAGGGGTGGAAAAATTAGAAGGGTGGCACCGCCGCCGCCGCCACCGCGCCGAGGGGGCTACACTATGTATGCGCGCCCGCGCTGTTATATATACATAGGAGTGCGTAGAGCGCGAGGGGCTAGAGAGATGAGAGAGCGAGAGAGATAAAAACCGCGGCTTGAGCGGAGCGAGAGAGAGAAGAGCGCGATGGGGCGAAGGGAGAGAGAACGAGAGATAGAAGGCGTACTGCCGCGTAGAGAGAACAATTTCCCTTTCATTCAGGAAGTTGTACCAATATTTTCTGGGAAATTAGTTTTTTTCGCTCGTCCGAGTCAATTTTTGCAAAGTAATTTTTTGGAGGTTCGTTTACACGGGCCGTGATTGGATTTGTTAAATTTGAAGGTAACGTTGCTTGCGGTCGAAATGGCCGGTTTAGATGGAGGTTATTTTAAAGATTTTTTTAATTAACTGGTTAATTAGCTCGGTAGATAAAAATTAAATAATGCCGAGCGAAATTGATGTCTAGTTATTAATGTGATTTATGTTTTCAACTTTTATTCGGTATTTTATATGCCAGATGCGGTTGAATACTCGACCACTGTGAGTCTAAAAAATTACAGTATGCCAAATTAGTGATAAGGCTGGAGCTCGGAGATAAGAATTTTGAAAAATTTTGTTTATATTTTTGATAAGATTAAATTTCTGAACATTTTTTCGTTTGAATATTGGTTTGCTTAGGTATATTACTTTCAGCTTTTTGAAATCGCAAAATATTATGATTTTCAAAAAGTACATGAAATACTTATAAATACTTTTTCACTATTTAAAATGCGAAAATGATAGAAAAAAATGGAGAAATTTTGTGTCACGGATTTCTCCATAAAACATTTTTGAATAAAATTTAAATCTCCATTAGATCTGAATGTCTTTTGGGGTGATGAATGTGAATATAAAGTAAAAATGTGAAATTCAATGCCCTATTCAGAACCACCGAAAAATCAATACAGAATATTTCGACTTTCTGTAAATTAACAAAGCTTGATGGTCAGCAATTTTGCAGAGTGTCAACAACTAATAAAGACATCATCCCAATTTTCGACAAAGAATATTGCAGCAAGAATGAAGTTTTAAAAGTAATTCTATATTGTTAAAGTGACAGAGACATCTGAAATCTAATAGCACTTTATGAGTATAACAAATACATTGTTTATAATTGTTTACTAAAATATTATTTTTATAATTCAAATCTACATTAATACACAGCATAAACCTTTCGGCATATAAACACATTTTATAATATTTATTGATTAAAATTTGAAGTGGCACAGCATTACTAGTTGACAGTATTAAAATGAAATATCAATTTGAATGGATATTTTATTTTAAAGTTAAGTAAATATAATATGAGATTCAGAGAAGCGCCATTGCTATATTTAATTAAATGGATTTACTTTGAAGATAAATTCGTATTATCAGAATAGTACAATAACAGTTACAAAATCACGATTTTCGCATTATATTATTACAACTACATAATTCAAACCGATTAAAAAGTCGTATTTATCAAACAGAGTGATTTGCATGGCTGAGAGCTCGAACAGAATTAAATTCGGCCCAAAATAAAGGACAAAAGAAACGGCGGGGAAAAAAAGAATTCTGAAACAAGCTAAACAAAGCTGAAAAATCGCAACGGCCAAAAACATTCCTGAAAATCAGCTCCGCCGCTTAAAAAAGAGCAAAACCGGAGAGGCCGATCGAAAATACAGGCGGAAAAATTATTTAAAACGCCGCTCGGCGAGTAGGCAAAAAAAAGCCTAATTTGAAGCTCGATGGGGTCGAGCCCATATAGAGAGAAAGAGCGAGAGGCGCGCGGTGTAAACGCACATAGCGACGTTGAGGACGAGGATGACGCGCGCCAGCGGCGCTTCTGCCGCTGCCGGTGGTGGGAAGTAACCAGTGGTGACGAGAGGGGCTGGATAATGCAGGGATGAGTGAGTTAGTGCGGCGGGGAAAAAAGAGGGAAAACGCGCTCGCTCGCGGACTTTTGCGAACGCGCGCGCGCAAGTACCCCTCCGATGGTAGTGGGGATGAAATAGGTATGGAACGTCGCTGAAAAAAGAGAGAGAGGAGGGTCGGTACACCGCCCCGACGGTGTAAAACACAGATGAGAGCGCAAACGCGCGCATTAAAAACGCGCTCTGTACTTCTGTTTCCCTCTCTCGCGCGCTGCTCTCGGCAGCGCTTCGTCCTTGTCCGACGGTATTTGCGATCCCGAACGCGCCCTGATGATAATTCGCTTTGTACAGAGAGCCTGGCTGCTGGGGAGGGGGAAGGCCTGGGGGCGCGAGGGAGACGGAGAGATGGAAAATGCTTTTTCGCGATTATGTATCCACGAAATCTGCTCTGCGGAATAACTTGCGTCTACGAGTTTTGCATTTTCAAAGTGCGTTAGGTGGATGCTGCTGGATGTTTCTCTCTGGATGAGAGCTGTTGGTTAACTTGGCGAGGGGGAATCTTGGTTATTTGCGGCTTGGTTTTCGGGAGCGATTGACCGAATTTCGTATGTCCATGGAATATTGCTAATTTCAAAAAAATCCAGTTGATCCGGATTAAACAAGTAACGTGACAAATATATTAGCGGACAGCATTAGTAATCGACCAATAATATAAATAAATGATAAAATTATTTTTTTCCTTCTTTTTTCAAATTTTGTTAGCCATAATAATATTTTTCAAAAGTCAACCATCCTACTCGAACATTATCCAAAAATTTACTGCATATCAAAAAAGTAATAGCCTTCATAAAGTTACCAATCATAAGATCGAAGTGCGAAAACAAAATTTTAAAAATAATTTTTTGATTTTGGTCTAAATATATCAATAAACATATTTAATAATATATACTTGTTTATTTGATTTCTGGAATCAAAATTTCATAATTAGCAAAACTATTTTTTTTGAAATTTTTGCTTGCGATTTCTTTTTCTACTTCCTCGTGTATTTTACGCAGTATTGTTTGCGAAAACACTTGGTAGATAGCCTCAAACCATATCGTATTTCCAATCGTTTCGGTCAATAAACGAATATACGACGGAATCAATCATTATTGTATGCTTTCCGAAGAAGAATTGAAGGAAAACCTAGGAAAGCGTCAAATTACTTTCGTCAGCAATAAAATATTAAAAATGTATTATTCTGAAAATATGCATATTTACGAAATTGATATCAGTGTCAATATTATTATTATCACTAATAGTTTCTACAATTAATTAATTAGTTATGCTAAATTAATTTTTTTAAATTACTATTTTTTAATCGTTTGTAGCAATTTAACGGGGTACAACGGTCCTAATATTACATCCTATTGCAACATAAGTAAATCCAGGACGTAATGCCTTCAGTAATGATACACTTTTATTACTGAATCAGAATTCTGAACCGTCCAAGAATGTTATTTGAATAAATTTTTTGAAACATGAATAACATTATTAGATTTTTAATAGTTAAACAAAAAATTTTGCTTCTATTTTAGAAAAAATAGAAAAAATTCCAAACAGAAATCACTGTAAAGAAACCATGTAAACTTGAAAATGCTACAAGTGAAATTCTCCTGGAATATCTTCGCGCCCTTTACGCGGGGGGACATGTAAATCATTATCTCCGGGAATGCAAGGGAGGCAGACAGAAAGAGAGAGAACGAGAGAGAGAGAGAGTAAGAGGGTGTGGGTATAAGAGAGAACAAGCGAGAAAGATAGAGAGATGTGGGAGTTTCCTATGCCTTTATGCGCGAGCCATACACAGGCTCAAGCCGCATGATATGGAAATGACGAGGCTTGGAAAAGGCTCGCACTTATACACATGGGGAACTTGCCTTTGTAAAGAGCTAGATTAAAGGCGCCTGCTAATGGGCCGGCAAAGGAAACTATTAGCGAAGAAAGTAATGCAATCCGGACGTTCTACTTTTCTTTTACTCTTGCAAAATTTAAGATACGCCTTTCAGTTACACTCGTGATCTCGTTATTAGACTCATATTCTGTTTAATCTTTTATGCGCATCTCATTATTTCATGAAATATTTTATTTTATTATATTAATCTTTCATAAAGATTAAGCCTATATTAACAAAAAAGAATAATATATTACTTGGCTTTATAATCATTAGTCAGCTGTAATTTTATTAATTTTAATTATAGACTACTAATCTAACATTGAGTAATTGATATATGAAAAAAAAACACATCTCTATTTATTTAGCTATATACTAAGGTAGTTGACATATTTAATACTTGACTAATTATACATTTTTATTTTGCAAAAACAGTATGTTACTAATACAATTACAATTAATTAGATATTACATATATTTGATGAATGTTTTTATAGATTTATTTATAAAGTATTGAAGACCTATGGATTAAATGTAGAGAAACAAATATTAGAATTATTTGAATAA
>JAPYZA010005827.1:0-14821 GCA_030522685.1 Eupelmus azureus | reverse complement strand
AAAAATATTGTTATAATAGGAAGAGACGTTATGTACTTCTAAAAATTATTTTTATCTTATATTACATTGAAAATGTTTCTTAGAAATGATATCATTTAAAACAAGTATTTTAATAAACATATTTTAGTATTTACACAGCTTTATTTACGTATTCATTAAAATTTCAAAAGCAACCAAAAAAATATACTCAAATTTACGTTGTAGAATACTTCAATCGATTTTTTTCAAAAAATTATAAAAATAAATATTATCAATTTATATTGAATGAATTTTTTATTTAAAATTGTAGAAAAATCAATAAAAACTTATTTCTGTTTAAAAAAATTTTGCTTTTTAATGGTCATTTAAATTTACTGAATGTTTCGAAAAATCAATTGTTATATATATCTACACAAAAATAGAAAGGTTTTTCTCAGCTCATTATTAAAAAAGTTAACAATATAATTAAGTTTTATTTATAATACATCATTCTACTATTATAGATAAGACGCTTAAAAATCTATTTTGAAAGGATTACTTTTACTAATTAAACAATATAATGTGTAAAAAAATTTTGGTAACTTATGATTCAAAATTGATTCAATTTATAGTATGGAAAACAAGCGTATAAGGAGTGTAACGAAAATAAATAAGTTACTAGATTTAGTTTGTATTAAATTTTGCCTACATGTTATTAATTTTTTAATACAGAGTAGGTGGAATAGTAGATTTTAACTTTCAGAGGGCCAGGATTTTGGGGAGAAAATTCTCCTCAGAAAATTAGGACAAAAGGTATCTCATATCACTGATTGAACATAGACAAAGTGTCGATAAGGAGGTGAGCCAATATTTTGGCTTTCCGGCCCTCTAAAGGTTAATATTTGCTATGTAATATATACTTCAAAAATTTATACATACCCTTAAAAAACTCCAGGCTGGACTTTTGCAAAGAATTTAATTGCATCTGTTCTTATTGTAAACAATAATATTGTATGCATTAAAATTTTTACTTAGAAATCCATAATTAGTCCTTATGAAATACAATTTTTAAGATTAACATGCTCAATGAAATACTGTAAAAGTGTTCCACACAAAACAGTAAACTATCAAGGACTTGAAGTACGATCAACAAAGTTTTTAAAATTCCAAATGTAACTTAAATCCTAAATTGAAACTTTTAAAACTGCATTCATTTTTCAATCATGTCGTTTTTTAAGCATTAATTCGTTTACTCGTCAATACATCAATAATATCATAAATAATAAAACCGTATACTTATGTCTCTAATAAATTGGCATATCTAAATTTTCTAACTATACCCCTATACCTTCATAGAAATCAAATACTAACAACTTTACAAGAGAACTGACCGGGAAAATTCATTTAACTATACAAATTTAAAAAATTTCATTCAAACTCATTCGTAAATTTAAAGCACAACATTTTTATGTATTAATGTTAAGGCTAAAACTGAAACTTTTCAAAAGAAAAAACAATTAAAATTTTCATTTTGATTAATTTTAAATGTTGGCACAATTGTTTAGATAATCTTTCTGTTGTGATTTCTTAGCTAATTTTTGACATTGTTTTCAATAGCACATAATATTTTTAAGAAATGAGCTTTTTCAAAATATTTTAAATTTAACTTAAAAATAAAGGTATTACATACGTTCTCTAAAACTTATTTTCGATTTACAGAACATAGCCCTATCCATAATGTGTAACCTTTCTCTGAAACTAAAATTATCTTTGGATCTATGTTATTAATTCTTTTTATTTGTTGACTTAACAAGGCGCTAAAATCATCGTTTTTTAATGAAGTTTTAGTTAAAAATGCTTATAAGTTAAATAACTATAATGTTAAAAGATACATTCAAACTTCAATCTTATTACAAAATGACAGAATGATGCTCAGTAGATCGACACGAAGGATTGACTATAAATGCATTTTTTATAGGATACATTTATTTTAGTTTTTGCTGTCAAACAGCTACATTAAAAATGATAAGAAAGATATTGGATGTGTAAAGTTTTAGTTACTTATTATTATAGTTGAATTGAAAACATAATTATATATCTGTTTTAACTGTTGCTTCAATGTGAGTTTAAATTTTTATATGAAAGAAAAATTAATGTTTAACATTATTCATAAATTTTTTAATTAATAGTAACTTTCTATCCTAAAATTTAAATTTAATTAAAGTAAAAATAGGAAAAACCAAAAATTCTACAAGCAGAAATAATTAATATGAAAGATTTATTTATTTTTCATCTCTCTGCTTCATATAATGGTTATTTTAACATATAAAATCAAAACCTCGTGAAGAAAAATAATATGAAACTAATCGATTTGTAGCTTTGCGTACTTCAAACGTAACTTTACGTAGTAACTGAAGATTTAAAGTATATAGTTAAATCTACTTTGTTGAAATGCAGCTGCAACATATACTATCATTTACTTAGAATTATATTTTGATGTAATAAAGTGAAATTAATTTAAAGCTGATCTTTGGTACCTTCTCTAGAATTATTCAGGCATGGCTAATGAATTTTCATTATAGAATTAAGTATTAATCAATTGAAAAGTAATTTTAGGATGACTTGTGCAAAATGTGGAAACTAAAGTGCTAATACTTATAGTACCAACAACGGTTTTAATTTTGTAAGCTTATAAATAGCTTTTAAATACGATTCAAAGTACGGATAAGGAAACTTGGCGTTTCAAAAGTAGTAATATAGTATAAATATTTATACAAGACTTAAAAAATTGTTATTAAATTTACAAATATTTTTTTTTTGTTTTTGCTAATTAAATATATTTAGTTGGGATGATGGATCAAGTAAGAAAAACCCGTATCGTTTAAACTGGAGCTCAAACAGTTTTTATCAGCTCGCACAGAGGCTCGCGTTAACGCAACCATAGTTTTATATCAATTTAAAATACAAACAGTGGAAAATTTTGATGAAAATGTTTTGCCGCTCGTCGCGACGAATCGAAAATAGATTCCGCACCGCTGGCATGTACGTATATAAAAAAAGCGGGCGCACGGTAAAACGAAGACACCTGCGCGAAAATCGACGCAAACATTGAACAAGAGCGAGCGCGCGCGCGCGCGCGCGGCGAGAATCAAAGTTTATACTCTCGTCACTATGATCGGCTATCTCTTGGGAAACCGCAGGGGAGAAAAAAGCGGCGGAGCGCCGTCGGGCGAAAAAGAAAAATAGAGTCGAAAAATAAAGTGAGTCCGGGCAGTGGGAGGAAGCGTGTGCATTGCGAGCGTTGGATAATAGCGTTACAAATATAATAACAGGGAGCCGACACAGCAGGTAGTAACAAGTAAAAAGGTCTGTAGCAGGGGAGGGGGTGGGGGTGGGGATGGGAGCACGCTCGCGAGCGAGTAGCGAGGTGTGGAGAAAACTCGCGTTGAAAAATTGACTGGCCTCGAAAAGCGCGAGGAGCGCGCGCTTACTCGCACATAGCCGTGGGTATAGGTATAAAGCTTGCGAGAGCTTGCGAGAGCTCGATTCGCGCGCCGATGATCGAGCTCTCATTGGCCGGGCAGGAAAAAATCCCATCGAATCAGCGGCGAGCCTCATCTCGCAATTAAAACGCGGAATGGTCGCGGCCGCTCGCTCTCTCGCAGGTCCCACGCTACATACATACACTCTCTTTCTCTCTGTATGTATATCTGTATATATAGGCGGCCGCACGCTCGCTCTCGCGTCCCTCGCGCATATATGCGTACACATAGCTGTGTGTGTGTGTGTGAGTGTGTATACATAAGCGCACGCTTGCTGGCGCAGCCGGCCGCTGCTGGCGCGTCCGAAAGGGCGCAATAAATGTACGCAGTGCGCAGAATTAGTTGATTAAAATATAAAAGAAGCCCGAGTGGGGATGAACGAATGGATAGGCAAGGGGAGCTAGGCGCTAGAGAGGAGAGGAAGCCGCTCGCGCGCGCTCGCTCGCTTTATCCTTTTTCCTCGTGCCTCCTTTTTCGCTCTCTCGCTCTCTTTTTAGAGCTATATCGGTCCGCAAGCGCGCGAGCTCTCTCTCTCTCTCTCTCACTCTGCGGCTCGCAATGAGCCAGAGAGAGACAGAGAAGATTAGGGCGGGAGTTTTAGCGAGGGTAAAAAGAGAAACGGATAGAGAGACGGACGAGCGCGAGCGAGAGAGCGAGGAGGATAGGATATCGCGCGCGCGCGCGCGCGGGGGGGCGGGGGGGGGGGCGTCGGGGGGGGGGGGGGGGGGGGGGGGGGGGGGGGGGGGGCGGTAGCAGCGCGGCGTGTATATAGCGCGAAGGCGGAAGAGCGAGAGCGAGAGCAAAAGAGAGAGGGAGCACGGGGAATGTAGCAGCCCGGGAAAAGAAATAATCTGCGAGCTGTATTGACGTTTCTAGTCTAACTCTGATTGAATTATGCATGAAGCACACCGGAGCACGGAGCAAGCGCCCGCGCGCGCGCTCCCGAACTTCGCGATATCTCGCTCTCTCGCGCGCAAGCTCAAGCTCGCGCGATACTCCCCAGCCTCTGCGACGACCTTTTGCACACGAGCAGCTATTCCGACAAATGAATCTTAGCTCGCGGCTCCTTCTAAGATTGAGCAAATTTTTTATCCTCTGCCTCGGCGTTGGGATTTTTGTTCTCTTGTTCTCGAGAGTGCGCGCTGATTTTTTTTTTTTTTTTTGTAAGCGGATCACTTTTTTCGATACGATGTGTGATAAACAAATTGGAATAAAAATAGAAAGCCGTTGTGTCGAACTTAACAATGAAAACAATACGGCTTGGGATATATAAACAATTGGTATTTTAACAGTATGTCGATTTTCGATTATACTTGCTTTTTGCATAAATATAAGAATAATCAAATTACGCTTGTAAATCGTGAAAATCTTTCAATTTGAAAAAAAAAAATTATTCTCAATAAAATGGAATTTATTCGATGCGAAGGGAATTTCGTTTTTTTCCCAATAAGCTATTTTTAAGTGCATTTTTCAAGGTTTTTTCAATACCTCCGTATAAATATTTTTCCAAAGGTAAAATTGCAATTAAAGAAACATACTTTTATGCAAAACATTTTCAGTATAAAAAAAAACCTCTAATATTTATTTACCATCGCCAAAACAAAAACGAGAAAAATAAAAAGCAATACTCTCCCTTTTCGCGCGTTTCACGTACAATAAGTAATTTTTTCAGAGGAACTATAAAGCAAGCGTATAGGGCAGACGTTTACACGCGTCGAAGATCTAGGGGCTCGGGAAGGAAGCGTGCGGGCGCGCGCGCGCCCGGCAAAACAACTGGTTCCTTCTCTCTCTCTCTCTCTCTCCTCGGGCTCGCCTCACATAAACAGGGAGGGTTGCCGAATCGACGGGTGAGAAAACAACGTCTTTATGGGCACGATAATGATTCCACTTGTTTGCTGGATGAAGCCATTTCTTTCTTTTTTACGCGGGAAAACCTATGCTCGCGCTCGTTCGACTGCTTAGGGGAGGAAAAAGAAAAAAGAGAGAAAGATGACGGCCCCTGATTTGAAGGCAGTCATTTTTCTATTTGCTCTGGAAAATAACAAGATTGCGCGATCTGTAATTGGTTGAAATTAACCTGCGATTGGGCTATTCAACTTTATTCATTATTTGAAGAAAGCGAGAGGATTAGAAATAGCCGGGCAAAAGCAACTTTAAGCATGAATTATGAAATATTGAAAATCCATAAATGTATAGGAAATTTCGAAAAAAGCTTCTTGCAGGGCAAGTATTTTTCTTGTGGCTGGAGTTTGCTCGGAGAAGAAGAAGCCTAAGAGAATTTTAGTTCCGTAAATAAAATTTTGGGTTACAATGCTCGAAGAAAACTGTCGCGAATCTTGCCCCTTCGATCTATCCAGCGCTATTGGATTCCGTCAAGGGGATGAGTTCTTTCGAGTTTTATCGAAAAAGTTGTCGAAGCCTCGAATATCTCTGCAGATGAGATCGATACTTACTTCTTAGACTTTCATCTTTTAGCCCGTCCTGCTTTATCATCATATTTTTTTAAATTGGTTTTACGATTATATTAATGCTACAAAATATGAAATAGACTTCAATAATATTGACTTCCATAAATATAATATCCAGAAGTTATTTTTTTCATTTTAGTACTTTAAATGAAAAACAAAGTTTATATAAAAATCCTTTTATATTTGATTAATTCCGATAGAGTCGGAAAATAAATTACACTGTACTATTTTTTTGCCCGAGGACAAATATTATAGATTTACTGTTACGTCATTCAGAAAAATAAATAACTTGCAGCTTTCAATTACTTACTGTAAGAAAATCATCTTGTAAAAATTCGTTACCGTACTCACAAGTGACAGTAATTATAAGCATACATTTTTCAAATCCGTTATTAGATGTAAAAGTATCTATACGCATACGAAAACAAAATAAATCACTTGTGAAAATCAGTGCCATTGAAATTTTGATGCGCCTCTGTCGAAAAAAAAAAAAATAATGAAAACAATACGTCTATCTCTACAGCAGATGAGAAAAAAAAGGAAGAGACGAGACATGGGCACCTTCAAGGTTGGAAGCCCGGTGTGTTTTTAAGCCCGCTAAAAATGCCAATTCAAATGTGGTTTACGAAACGCACGAGATAAAAGAGAGAATAGCTGCTCTCTGTCCTCGTCTCTCTGGCTTGAAAAACGAGTCAGAACGAGAGGGAGAGAAAGAGAGAGAGAGAGAGGAACGCGGGCGAAGCCGCGTTACAGAAGCCAAGGAAAAAGGCGAGGGAGAGGAAGAGGGTGAAGGGTACGAGCTGGAAAAGTTGAGCCCTCTCAGGCACCCTCATCCGCGACGTCACCCTCGCTACTCTCTCTCTCTCTCTCTCTCTCTCTCTCTCTGTCCGTATATATACATCAGCGCGCGCGAGCGCCCCACCAGCCTTCTCTCTCTCTCTTTCTCTCTCTCTCTCCCTCTCTCTCTCATCCCGCCCGCGCGCTCGTTGGTCCTTTTATATTTTCATAACTAATCTGCGCGGTACGTACTATTTCGCTCTCCGCACATTTTATAACTTTATGGATTTTTCTATAGAGGGACTTTCCCCTCTTCTCTTGCTCTCGCTCTCCGGCTCTCCAGCTTCTCCCCTCAAGCTCGCAAAGTCCTCCGCGAAATGAAAGTCCTGCGTCTATCTTTCCGCGCGCTGCGCCTTTCAGTATCTGTCTTTTTTCGACTCTCTCTCTCTCTCTCTCCTCTCTCCCACTTTGGCTAGCGAAGGGTGCGTTCTTCCAAGTGTCTCTCCTTCTTCTCTCTATGCAGAGGAAGCCGGAGACAATAGTTGAACGTCGCGCGCACTGTTTCAGGGACGATGTATAAAGGCCCTCGCTTGAGCCGCGTTATGCGATGAATTTTAAGTAGTTAATGGGCTTAATGTACATTATTTACGAGCGCCGTGAGCTCCCTACCCTCGCCTATACTTCTTTTTTTTAAATTGTAGTTATGGAAATACCGAGATAAGTTACCAAACTTTTTTTATCCATAGTATTCGCCTAATATTTTATCCATGTTTATCGTTTACATTTTTATTCCTCTAATAAATCTCTGTATGAATTTTGATTTCGCCTTTTATTTATGTGAAAAATGTGCGTAGTTTATCTGCCTGAAAAAACGCCACGTCAGACGCTTTAATGAACTTTTTAACGAGGCTAAATTATTTTGTCAATTACTTTTGCCAAATTAATCCATCTATTAAAATTCATCTAATGCCAGAAATTTCGATACAATTTCTTGAATTATAGACTTGTCGTCTTTACAGAACGAAAAAATTCAAGCTTATTTGCTCTGTCTTTATAAAAGAAAAACTCATAAACTGTTCATTTACATTATGCAGATGGACTTTTTTCCAACTTGAATTATTAAATAAAAATCATAGTAAAAACAAAGTTTTAATATACTACTAATCGTTATAACAAGTATTTAAAGAACTACCAAAAAAACTGTATATACTCGAATCTGTAACAACTTTTTAAAAAATCGTTCAAAAAATCATTCCAAATAACAAAGCAATAAATGAAAATAAAATTGTATTCAGCACAATTCAATATTTGACCTTGATTCTTTTTTTCCAATATTTTTCATCGTTAAAAAAAAATAACCAGATTACCGCCTAATAAAACAAACTAAACAGACTTCTCTAACAAGCCCCAATTCAAATTAGCCGTAAATCCCGGCAAAGGAAACTCCAACAGCGGAGTGTCTAAAAATTCGATTACTTATATTCGTAGAGCCGGCGCGGTGGACCGAAAAAACTAAAATATCGCACGCGCTCGCTCGTATTTATCGGCGAAAAAAAGGCAGGCGTGAAAATCTCCGCTTCAGAATTTCCCGCGGTAACGCGTTTAATCGGCAGGTGCGAGGGTTGAAAAAAAAAGAGAAAAAATAAGCCAGCAACGTGCGGTGGTGAAGCTGGCTCACTCGCGCGAATTAAAATTTCTCTCTCTCTCTCTCTCTCTCTTCCTCTCTCGTGCGTATATTTTTGGACACGCCGGCGCTCGCGAGTGTCACGAGACTCGCTCTTTTCCTTGCAGAATTTTATTCCCTTCTGGAAAGGGGGCCGCGCTCGGCTTTGGCTATTAATAGAAAAAGAGGGCAGGAGAGGATGTAGCCTCGCTGCTCGACGGTCAACAGCGCGTTCAGGAAGAGAAGGAGCGGGAAAAGGGTGAACGAGCGGCAGGAGAGAGAGAGAGAGAGAAGAGAGCCCGCGGCGAGGGTCCAGCGCTCGGTGCGTGCGTGCGCGAGTGCGTATATAGGTATATGTGTACACAGCGACGGCAGCGAGGAGAGAAGGAGACGTCGAGGGCTGGCCGAGGGTGCGAGCCGTTCGGTCTTCTCGGCCGTTTTCACCTCGCTTCCGCCTTCGCTTTTGGTACCTGCTTCGCTCTATTATTTTTTTAAAAAAGAGCCTTTTCTCGTAGCGGGCCGGCTTTTGCGCTGGGAGGCTTGTTTACGGGGCAATTTATTGAGAGTTGCGCTAGAGGTCAGGGGGGTCTAGAGTCGGAGCTGCGGTTTTTGGGTTCGAAGGTTACGACGGGGGGTTTGATTTTTTCATATTTTGCTTTCTTTTGGAAATGTGAATGATTGATGCAAATGTGAGAAGAGGAAAGATTAATAAAGTTGTAAAAGACGTTTTGTATCATAAAAGGCAGTTTTATGAAGGGCGTTGTAATTCTTAAGAAAATTTATGAGACGTGAGCCGGCTTTGATTCGTTATTCAAAGCATTCTAATGCAGTATTTTACGATATTTTTATAAAGTTATTTACACATATTTATTTATCTCAATTAGTTTTAGATTTTATTTGAAAAAAAATCTGTTGAAAATAGTAGTGAAGTAAAATCAGTGCGGTTTATTGGAAAATTTAACAAGGAGTATCGGATTGTAAATGTAAACTATGAGCACCTAGTATGAGAAAGTGAACGTAGCAATTTATTTCTTAAATTTTTCACTTATTATGGCAGCATGAGTTATTTTTGCGAGTCGATGTTATATTCAAAATTAGTTAGAAGGTATTAAATAGTGAGTTAGAGGTAAAAAGAAGTAGTGTATTAGAAATGATGAAATTAATAAGTTCGATTTTTCTCACAGTAAAAAAGCATGTTATTTATTTAAGGTAATCACAAATGCAAAGAATCCAAAATAAAAAGTAAGCATAATCCATTGAATTTAATAAAGAATGATAATATACTTATTAAATAAATAATGCTCGTTAAGTAATTAACGAGATAAAATATTATGAACGAGACAAAAGTTATCAAAAGACACTTTGAAGATTCTTTTATTTATTTGTATTCATCATTTTTTAATTATAAATTTTATCCACTTTCTTTTATATTTGATTTAAATCTAATTATATAAAAGACAATAAATACATAGGACGAAAAATATTCGACTCAAATATTTTTTTTAATACCTTTTTCAATTTTCAATTATTTTTATTAAAAATGAAACAATATTTAATTTTATGTGTTAAATGTACCTATATAAGATATATATACAATTATTTATTACTTTAGAAAGTATTTGACAAATTTTTTGTCCAATACTTTCATCGAACACTAAAGTATGTAATGAATACTTTTTCGAATACTTTTTTTTTTAATTTTCTAACATTAATTTTAAATTAATAAACTAATCATGAAACTTGTGTATTTGATTAATCTGCCTCGCACGCGCACACACGATCTAAAAGTAGAAGAAGATTCATCTCATTCTTTCTATTAGTCATATTTAATAATTAAAATTGAAAATAAAAACTATAAAAATGTCTATTTATGGACGAATAAGTAATATAATTAGTTGATTTAAAAATGAGATTTGTTAATTAAGATAAGACTTTAATTTATGATTATGATTATCGGAGAGTAATGAGGTAAATGAATTGTAAATGCATGACATTTATAGTAATTATGTACATCCATAGCGGGTTGGATGGCTCTGCCCCAATCACTGAAATAATGTGACTATCATCTTGTAGAGTCAACCCCTCATCAATATGCGGGCTGAGCGAGGGCCGCGTGCTTTTGCCACGAGATGAGCTGATCGCTCGACGAAACAGTTTTCACGGCGCTAAGCGGAAGTTTGATTAGACACTAACAAAGCAATTATAAAAGCCCAAGAATTTTTACATTTAAATTGACTCCTTGAATAAACTGCCCCCATCCCCAAACTTAATTTCAACTAGAATACATTAACGATTAGGAAAACGGGCGAATCTGAAAAAAAAAGTTGTCCCAACAACAGGCCTAAATAACAATGAGGAAAACTGAAGCATAAGTAACATTAATTTCGCCAGCTCGAGCCCGATTGGAGGAGAAGAAAAAAAAGCTCGCCGGCTCGCAGGGTATTATAAACGAATGTTTTTCGCTCCTACAGTAAAATCAGAGGGTGAAATGTAAAAGCGCGGCGCCCCCGCGCGTCAGTCGGGTCAAACTCTCCCCGTCTCGCTCGCCCGGCTGCGCGCTCTATCTCTTTTTCTCGCGCGCGCAGGGAGAGAGAGAGAGAGAGAGAAAAAGAGGGGGGCGGGCGCGTTCGGTACATGAATTTTATTATGCATTTACGCACTTATACATCTCGCGTAAGTACGCGGCACGCACACTCTCTGGCTGCTGGCGTCTCTCTCGCTCGCGCGCGCTTTTTATCTCTCCCTTTCTGTCTCTCGCGGCTCGTCCCGCAGCGCGCGCTGGAAAAAGCGAGAGAGCGAGCGAGAGAGAGAAGGGAGAAATCAACCCCCACTGTGCGGCGGCGCACGCCGGTACAACCCCGCCGCCAATAGAAAGCCCCGCGACTAGTGCTAAAAACGGGGATCGATACTAAAATGCTTTAAAATCGCGGATTTTATATCTAGCGGGGTGGGGAGCGGAGCGAGAGAGAGAAAGAGGTTGGCGTTGGCCTAGCCACCGCCGCCGCCGCTCCAGCCCTCAAATGCTCCCGCCCGTTCGCCCGTGTCGAACTCGCTCTGCGCGCGCAAGCCCAAGCTATATTGCTCTCTGTCGCAATTTTTCTCCCTCTCTCATCGCTCGCTCGCTCGCGCGCGCGCCACCGGGGCTTGGTTACGTTTTCCGCTCGGCCGATAAAATAAAAAAGCAAATTATGATTTGGAGGGCCGGGCGGCGCCTGTCACTCGCAAAGTTTCGCGCGAGCCCCCCCCCCCCGCCTCCGCAACCCCACTACCATCCCCCCCCCTCTCTCTCTCTGTGCATGTAATAAAACTCGCGTTTCACGTAAACTGATATTCGCGTTTGCGAAAATTACCGGACGCGAGCGCGAGCTTTTACGTCTGCTGCAGGGATTACATTAACAATGGCCTTTTCCATTGGGGGGCGGCGGGCTAGAGGGGTGGGGGTGGGCGCCAGCGGATAGAATAATCACGACGTCATTTTGCGATAATGATCGGCATTGTTACGTTTATCTGGCAAAAAAGAGAGATTTTTTTTTTGTGCAGCAGCAGCAGCGGCCCTGCGAGCGCGTCAACGGCTTTGTATCGTTATTCGTTATTACTGAAGATTAATTCGGCAACTCTGTGCCAAAGCGTGTACACGCAAGCGAGAGGCAGTTTTTTGCATTTCGCGTAGATGAGATTACGGCCGGGGGTACGAATTTTTAATGCGATAAAAAATTTCGATGCATTAGCCGCGCGCGTATCTTTTTAACCCGATTTCCCGGGCTACTGACACTTTTTAAGCGCGGGAAATTTATGAAATATTATAAAATCCTGATTGGACTAAAAACAAGATTGTTGCGTAAAAAGATGGATAAGTTATTAGATATAGGTATTTCGCGATAAAGTCATAAATTCGCATAAAAAGCTGGAGAAATTAAAGTAAAAAGATCTTTTATGCCTGTGCATTATTACGTCGATAATAGTCGTAAAACGGCGCTGCTAAAAACGCTTTTAAAAGTTACGATTCGCGAAGGAAAAATATATAAAAGTGAAAGCGCGAGAGCGAGCGCGCGAGCGGAGGAATTAAATTTAAAAATGTTCAGTGTTCGGAAAATAAAAAAAAATTTTTTCACGCCAGCCACGCTGGCACGTTGCACGCGCGTGGATCGGGGCTCTCGCTTTAAAAATTAATAATCGCAAACCTTTCGGCACGAATAACAGTCTCAAATTTTCATTTGTGTGCTGGAAAATAAAATCGTTTCAAAATAATGAAAAATTTATCAATGTCAACAGGGGGACTGAATCGGAGGCTCGCGCACATCGAAAAAGGCTATGAAAAATGTACGCCGAGCCCTTTGTTATGTCCCTAAACGAATTTCATCCCACTTGAGCCGAGCAAGAATTTTAATATGCACTTCCGCATAGAGACAGAGCCGGAATTCAGCTCTGCGTCTGTCGTTAGCATTTTTCAAATGAGAAAACTATAAAAATTACAAATCACGGAGCTTTTCCCTGCTCAGCTATAACAGAGGGGGACAATTTTTTTCTCCTTATATATACCTGCTGGCGGCACACGTGGGCGCTCGGCTCGCGAAGGGAGAAAGAGAGTGAGAGAGCGAAGCAAAAGGGCGCTTTGCCAGAGGTAGAAAAGTAGGGAGAAGAGAAAACTGACGGAGGGTTAGAAAGTGCGCGTGTGCGTGAGCAGGCGCGCGCGCTTGCGAGGGGGGCGGAAAGAGCGAGCCGAGCTACCCTTGTTTCACTCGGCTTTTTAATAAGGACCTCGTTTGGTACTCTAGGCTTTAAATAGATCAATACCTACGTACTTCATCCCTGGCAACGGATCCATTGCCCTTTCTCTCCTTTTTACCCTGCGCAATGAAACACTCTCCGCCCGTCTTTCTCGCTGGCTCGCAAGCTCCCCTCCAAAGCCAACCGCTAGCTCGCAAGCCAACCTTACAACTATATGCGCGAGCTTTTTTCTCCCCCCTCCCCCCCTCACTCGCTCTCTCTTCCGCGATTTCTTCAAATCTTCATGCTTTTGGCGTTTCGAAATATATATTCGCTACTCTTTTGCGTTTTCTAATATTTTCATATTTTTATTTATTGTCGAGATTGTTATTTCGGACTAATTAAGGGCTAATCGAGATTTTCTTGAAGCTCATTAAAAGTATAATTTCGGCGTTTTATATGTCGCTGCTTAAAAATATGCCAATTTATCGGATGAAATTATTTTAAGCCACCTTTTGCCGAGCTGCATCAAATTATGATGTTAATTAATATTATTAATTAGCGTATGTATATTTTAAAACTGACAGAATTTTTGATAAAAACCGTGCATCCGTAAAATAAATAACAAGCCATTCCCGAAATTAACAAATTAATAATTCGATCTAGTCAAGCTCAGCGTATACTTTTAAAATTCCCCGACAGGATTCATCAAAGCCATAGAACCGAGCTATCTAATCATAACTATAAATGCAAAAAAAGCTCTCCAACCAGCCGGCCACTTCGAGCGTATTCATATTTCTCCCTCAGCTGTAAAATTGACAATACTATTAAAAAGCCTCTCGACGCCGGCCGGCAGCTCCACACTCGCTAGTTTCGCGTTACTATCTTGCTCCCTCTTTGGCGAGCAGTGAGCCGGTCCGCGATAGCACATACAACTTTCCCTATCTATCTCCGTCTCTCTCCGGCTGTGCGTACTCTCTAATCGTCATTTTTGCCCGTTTCTCCTCTCATTCGGGCCCCTCTCTCTCTCTCTCTTTCTCTCTTTCACTCGGGCTGACGCCATTGAGATTCGCTTTTTCCTGCCTTTTTCCGAGCGCGCTCGCATTTTTTTCCTCTCTTTTTCCGCGCCTCGTTTTTCTCTCTCGCGCTCGGGCGCGCGGGCGCGCGCAAGCTCGCCGCTTTTTTTTCTCCCTTTTATTTTCCTCTCCCCCTCTCTCTCTCTCTCTCTCGCTCTCTGGCGTGCCGGTTTTTTTTGCGCAAACCACGGCCGCGCACGCCGAGCTCTCCGGGTGAATGGGCGAAAATGTAGGTAGAAGCGGTTTCGCTTTCTATACGGGCTCTCTCGCTCGCGTACCGACGAAAACGAGAGTCACGTACGGACGAGCGTGAGCTTTAACGTACGTACGTGGCAACGGATTTACGCGCGCACCAGCTCGCTCTCGCTTTTGCTCTGCCGCAGCTTGCCGCGAGGGAGCGACAGAGAAGCCACCACTGAGCACACCACCCGACCCGACATCAACACACAGATATATATACGACGCGTGCCTGCTGAGCGCCGCCGCGTGTGTGCAAAACGACACAAGTGCCTATGCAATCCACCCCGACACCGAGCCCCGCGCGCGCGTTTTACCGAATTACCCAAGGTCGATTTTTCTGGATTTCTCTCCCTCTCGCTCCCTTTTTATTTTCCTCGCCGCTTTTTTTTT
>JAPYZA010005825.1:0-27935 GCA_030522685.1 Eupelmus azureus | reverse complement strand
AACTTTTGATCAGATAAACTGTAACAAGAAAATCCCGTGTACCAAGCCATGGACTAGGGTCCTAGTATGATGCGAAACTCACATACATACATATACAGCCATAATACCATAGAGCGTCGAGCCGGAGTGACCTAATCTCATTTCGCCTGGCGCTTGCAGCACGTGTATCAGCTCTGCGCCCTCGTCCAGTGGCGTTTGCCTTGTTTTTCAAATAAGTTAATTAAGTCAATTTGAGAATGCGCTCGATATTCGGGAACGTAAACACATACTATAATATCTGTTCTCTGTCCGAAATTCATAACTAGTACTAAATCAGCAATATCTCGCCTTTTTGGCAACTAATTTTTAACGGGCACAATTATTCATAAGTAGAAAAGTGAATACTCAGAGAACGAGCAAGTTTACGTGGCTCGCGAGCCTCTAAATCAGCGCTAATTAATTAAGAAGCTAACATTCGCGAAGCCCAATAAAAACAACTGGCCGCCATTAGCGACGCGCTCCTAAATCTCCCCTGTCGCTATCCTCTCAAAATTAGTCCGAACAAAAAATATGTAGCCAAGGCAATCTACTCAAGCTCTTACGCAAAATGAGAATTCCTCTCTCTTTCAGAAATTAAGCGCGCGCGCGCGCGCCGATCTGATCTACGAGCGGAGTTTGCTCGATTTATGAAGATTCTTGCTAGCCGAGTGATCGTACTAGTCGAGAGCGCGTGAGAGAAAGATATTCGCCGTGCGTTTAATGCCCGGAAGTAAGTAGCAAGTTTCGGGCCCGGTACGTGTATAGTCCAACTAGGCTGCGGGCGATGGCCGAGGAGAGAGAGAGAGAGAGAGGAACTTTTAGATGGAAGTTATATTGCCGAGGATTCGCAAGCCAAGCTAAGGCTGTAGCTGGGAAAGGCGTGAATTATTATCAAAGTGTGGGTGGGGCCGAGTTGCCAGGCCGATAGATTCAGAGGAGTTTGCTGCCTGCTATATGGCGCTTGTGATAATCTGCTTTTCATTATTATATGAGGGAATTTGATTGAGCCGTGGGCTCGGTTTAAATTATTAGAATTTATGATGGGAAATTGTAAATTGTATAGGGGTGCAGCTAAGCAGCAGTAATTTTTCTTGGCTTGGTCGATATAACGGGCTGTCAATGTAATTATAAAAGTGCAATTTTATCTTTTATGAAGGTAGCTGGAACGTATAAGAAAATGTTATAGAGTCTTAAAGTTCCGCCGTTACGACATCATGGTGCTATATTATGATCGGTTCCAAGAGGCGAGAATATGTAAGCGCGTAGCTAGTTGCGTATTTGCTTTGTATTTTTAAAAAAACTAATTCTTTTCTTCGTGGATTTGATTTAAGTTCTACTGCGGATACGGAATATAAAATTCTGTATATAAAATTTATCATTTGTTGTGAAATATGTATTTTTCCTTTGAATCAGCTTTCTTTAAGTGTACTTTACTAGTTATACAAATAAAATAAATAACAATTTATTTATCTTATAGGATAAATATAGAATAAGTAAATTATGTTGGAACAAAATCACCTTTTGTACGAAGAAGGATGTCATAAATAAAAAATTCTATATTGTTAAATTTAAAGCAATAATAACATAATTACACAGCTACTGGAATAATCGTATATTTATGTAGATACAATTTCAAATGTTTCGAGCTAATAACAAAATAATGAATAAATTTAAGAAATCTAACTCACAAGATTATAGTTTATATTTTGTTCGATTATAGTTAGTTAGACTATACGAATGACGTCACGAGCATTTCTAAATATAATATTGTACTAATTAAAACATAGGATTCTTGTTACTTTGAGACCGTGTGTTTTAATTACAAATCTCTTAGCATTAATAACTGCGTTAAATAATATGCGAATAAAAAAGTTAATAAAAAGTACCCTCACAGATTTAATATGAAAACATTCAGATCTATGAAATATTTTTTTACTGTCACTGTAATTTTTGAAAATCATTGAGTTTGCAGGATAAAAAATGTTACTAGATGCATAATGTTCCATTGTTATCGTTTCCGTGAAGGTAATTTTTAGCATGACACATAGCATTTATCAAAACAGAACTTTTTATGATCTTTTTCCATTGGTCCTGCAAACGGGTATTACACAGTAGCATTTTATGGACACCGTAAATTGCTTTTCCATTAACTTTACAACACGTGTGCTGGATGTAGAAAGTAACTTTAAGCCAATTACATCATACTAACAATATAGCATTTTATTACACGTAAAATAATTATAAAAATCCTCTTTCTTTTTTTTTTAACGAACTAACTGATAGCAATTTTTCATCCATAATAGAATTGAGAGACAAAACATTAAATAAAAAAAATAACTTATTAAAGCACACCCACCTGACAAATACCCACTCAATCATAAGTGCCATCAGACGATACGCAATAAAGCCCCCCGAGCTTTCAGCGGCCGAAATAAAAAAAATGTCCGACTCAAAATAAACTACACACCCTCTGGCAATGAACAGCGCTCTACATAATAAAGGTAACAAATGAGCGTTATCCGATAGTAACAAAGGCGTTAACCCCCCCCCCCCCAGACCGAACAATCCGCACACCAATAGATCATCCAACTTTTTATCCCCACCCGTCCGATTCAAATCCACAGCTATCGCTTTCCCGGTACATTATACCTATACGGCCCAGCGCCACGTCCATCGATTTGCCGCGCGTATCCGCGTGAAATTTTCGCGCGCGGCCGACTTGACAAACGGCGCGCTGCGGAATCCGTTCGGGTTTTTTCTTTTTTTTTTTATTCATGGACACTTATTGAAAGTTCGGATCGTCCTGGGAGCGAGCGCGACTGTGAAAGAGCCGGCGAGGGGGGGGGGGGGGGCTTTCCCTTTGGTGGGGGATAGGTGCTGGGGGGAATCGATCAGTCATGGTTTGGTCGTGGAAGATTAAAATTCTTTTGACCAGCGGTGACAGGATTCATAAAAACTTAGGTTTTTTGTGGGTAAAGGAGTTCGCTGGAAATAAGGCATTATGCTGTATGGTTTTATTACGCGGTGCGGTATTGAGAAGGCTTGTGAAATCTTTTTTTTTTGGGTGAGGTTGTTGTGGGGTGTGAGCTGGGCGAGGTTTATGAAAGGATTTTGTGTGATGTGTTGAGGTTTTGGGTATACATCATATTTGTACGTATATTTTCGAGAGAAAATTGTTTTGATAAAATTTTAAGAGATTTGACATATTTGTATTATTTAAATATAATTACGTAATTACAGAATTTCAATTATAATCCTTGAATAACACGAACATCATTCAATAGTTCGATTAAAAAAATTTCCAATTCAAAGACAGCTCATATTCCCAGCACTCTCCGAAAATTAATAGGCTATAAACAGTAAATCTCTCACGCCCCAGAAGCGCACGCATACTAACCGATACACAAGCCCGAAAAAAAAGGCAGAGAAGAAGAAAACTATAAATTTTCCAAGCAACAGCTGACCTTGCCACGACGTATAGCCCCGGGGCATCGGAGAAATTAGGAACATCGATTTGAATAACAGAAGCCGGCTCTCTCGGCGTGCGCATCCCCCCTTTATACGCGTCCATCCTATTCCTCCCCGTGACTTTTACCGCACATTTATCACCGGGCCGAGAAAACTTTGCTAGAGCGGAGAGAAAGAGAGGATGAGAGAGCGCTCATGATGAAGCCCATTATAGATATGTATCTTTCCAGGAGACAAAACTTGTCAGGCTGCGCGTCAAACGCATCCCCGAAATTAAACGTCTTCTCTCTCCATGCTAGCCGCTATATGAGCATCACGCACGCAGCTGAGGCTGCGGCTGGACTGGAGGACAAATATTTACGTGTCTAGGAACACTTCATTCGGGGGGCTTGATAAATTGCCGCTGCCTCCTGATTCCTCCTTCTTCTCTGGCCAGTATCTGGCCGTTTTTAAGATCTATTGGGATTACTCTTCGCTTAGGCTGTCGATTTATTAACTTTGAAGCTCGTATATTTGGATAATTTTTATGGGCCACAGAATGGAGATGAAGTTGATCGAGCCGATCGGCGGGGGCTTAACAGAGCGGACGGATTCTTTTGTTTCGCTCGCGATGAAAGTGTAATTTGGATGGCGGAGTTTAGACGAGATCGATACTAATTTGAGTTTCTTTGTGAAATAATATTTTCATATGAATGCAAGGAATTTTCTCGTATTGATATTTCAATGAGATAATTATTAACATTACAATAATCCCATCGAACCATGTTCTCATCTAATCGCAGAAAACTGATTGCTCAATCTCACATCTCTCTCAAACAATAAACCAGAATACCCTAAAAAAAACCGCTAACCAGCGCTAAAAAAGAGCCATAAAACCGTCGACTCCTTATTTTCGAAAAAGCCGATCGGCACCGCCAATTAAACGGCCAGGATAACGAGCGACCTTACGATCGCGTTCCCGCTGAAATCCGAATAAAAAAAAGCTAATCGAATAGAGCCCGGCAGCGGGCTCGGAAGTCGCGCCGAGTCATAAATACGCGGCCCGTGATTATCCGCTCTTCGTGCCCTTTGAAAAAGCGAGAAGAAGAGGGAAGAAGCGAGGGTCGTAAAAATTACAAAGAGCCGCTCGCTCGTCCATCTCAGCGCGGGCTCTTACACTCTTTTTGCGAACTCTTACCTCTTCCGGCGATCGATCGCGCCTCTCTCCCTCTCTCTCTCCTCTGGCTTTCGCATCACAAAAGCAAGTTTGCACAAAGACCGCGAAAACTCGGCACGAGGTCGCGCCGATTAAAGTAGGACGAGAGAGAGAGAGAGAGAGAAATTCGCGCGTGTGTACGTATGTTCGTATCAGCCGAGTTGGCGTATGTTCTGTCTGTCGCCGGCTTCTCGCGCGATTATTCGAGATTTCTAATTTTCGCGATGCGCGTTCTTTATCCTATCGGGCAGGCTCCTTTTGAAAACTTGTTTATTTAGCTTTGATTTACTTTCGCGCAAATTCGGTTCCGCCGTTCAACTGGTCTATTCTCGTTCGTACAGCCAGCCGATTGGAATTGAATGAGTTCAATTTGGCGTGTTTATGCAGTGGTGTAAACTCTCCGTGCCGAGGCGCTCAATGAGCACATATGAATCGGCGCGTTGATAAACTCGTACTGGTTAAATTGCGCGTAAAACCGTTACTTTCGAGCCACTATCGCCAAACAATAACAGCGCGATTAAACGTCAAACGTTCGATTCTTTGTATATAGCTCGGATTTAAAGCGTGTAGAAGCGCATATGATAAATAAAGAAATCTTTTGAAAGCTAGCGCGGCAGCAGCTCAGCGCTGAGCATCTCCGCTTTAACAGGGGGCTCCCACACTCTAGCAGCGTAAATCGTCGTTGCCAAAGTAGTCGCGGCTGAATGGCATGAAAGGGAGTAGCGCCCGTGGAAGGAGAGAAAATAAAAGTGACGCGTGCATGCGACGTGAATGGCAGCGCTCAGATGTATGTCATGCGCGAGCCATTCTAAAGCTTATTTTTCACCTGCAGAAAAAAAGGAGCAGGCTGTGTGTGGCTGTGTGTGATTGGGATCTCGGGCGCTTTTTTTTCCTACCCCCGGAGTCGCTATTCGCCGAAGTCAAAGGGAAAAGTGCAAATTCACGTTTCTGTCATTCGAGAATCGAAGTCGAGGGAAAAAAAATTCATGCATGCCCTAGAGCTCGCGCGCGGCTTCGTTTCAGAGACTGCGATAGACAGGTTGAAAGTCGAAAAACGATGACGTCATCGCTCCGAAGAGCTGTGCATTTTCCAGTTCGATTTTTCGAGTAATTAGTTTAATGACTTTATGTATTGGAGGTAGTAAGTTTGTGAGGTCGGTAAATGAGTGCGCGATGAGATTTATAAGTTTCGGTTTTATGGCATCTTTTAATGAATGGTGCTTCTGGAGTTTTAATGATTTTCTCTTGGCTCGTGAAGGAAAGGCATCGAATTTCATGAAATCCTTAAAAATTTCCGTAATTATCTTCTATTATACTGTGTTGTGTAATTGTTATTTGAATCCACTCCGAGATAATTTAGAAAATTTCCGGCAAATTTAAGTTTCTCAGATATCAGCCAGCTAACGGGAAAGTACGCATTAATTAAAAAGCGAACTCAAAGGTCATAACATTATGTAAAAAGAAAAAAAATCGGACGCTCGTGCATCCAACTCAATTATGCCGTATAATTATGTTTTCCACATTATTTCTCAAATTGGAAATAATAAGGGCGCAGAGTAAAAATAACGTTAACAAACGCCCACTATTCTTTGCAATTTAACTGTCACAATCACAGCGCGTCACGAAAATAATTATTCATTTACGCATTAATTAAATTTCTCGCGATAAATAAACCATAGAGCTCGCTCTCTGACGTCAAGGCCCTTAAACTCAAGATAAATCTGACTCTCCTCGCACGCGGGCACAACAGCGCCTATAACGCATTCAAATATTCAACATAAAATTACAATATTATTTATATCCAATCGCGCAACATAAATCATCTCGATCGAGTATTATGGAAAGCAGCGGGCGCCGTCAGCTCTCGATTCTTCGAAACAATACAATCTACGTAAACGCCAGAGCGAATCAGCGTCAAGTCGAGAAAGCAAAAAAAAGGCCAATCTCGACCTTGCCGCAACTTTTCGCCTCAGACTATGGTCCTCGTCTCGTTTCCAATTTTCTGGGTCTCTATCTTATTTGCCGGGCGAATTATACAAGACGAAAGTATATCGATGGTGCTTATTTTCTCGGTATAGATATAAAGTTTTTCTAGCGCGGGACTATAAATTTTCGCGCGAGCGCCACGGATAAGAGTAATAATAAAAATTTGAAATATTACCCTGTAAAGAGATCGCGAGCCGGGCTATATCCATGGTTATTGACGCGCGTTCTGGCTGAGTGAAGCTTTTTGATGTATTTATTAAGCTGTAACGTTCAGACATTTTTACTTTTTAATGTCTATGTTTTTTTACTTTTTAATGTCTATGTTTACTGCAGTAAGGACTAATGGAATTGAAGTTGAGAAAAGTTAATCACTTTTGTTTACTGTCTCATATGTGCATAAATTTAGCAAAAGTTTGATGAATAAATAAATAGAGTGTATTTAGCATGTTTGATTTCATTCAAGTTTAAATATTTAAATTAAGCATCGGGAGTCGGAAGAAAAGTAAACAGCTTATAATATTGGCAAAAATGTTAAATGTTATTTTGCAAAGTTTAAATTAATCAGCAACTTGCTAACTTTAACTCCAGGAACTGCGGAAATAAAAAAAAATTAAAAATTATAATTAAACTAAAATTTTCCAGTATCGCAGTACAGTTGAAGAAAAAAAGCTGGAAACTTTCCCGCGCGTAAATTATTCGTCTGCATTAAATCACGAGCAAAGTTACAAACTCTGCGTTACATTTATAAATTTAGCCGCATTAATCCTCGACAAAATCAGCACTGTCCATTTATTAACTTTTTTTCTTTATTTCCATAAATAGACTTTTTGCAAGGCTCGATCCACTCGAGCGCTCAAAGTTTGCAATATTTCTCCTTCGATAACGCGATCCCATGCCTTTTTCAAATAAAAATGAAAATAATGCCAAGGTTGCCATTTTCATTGGCGCTCGCCAACACATATCTTTATTCCATCTCCACCTATCATTTCCATAAACAGTTATTTGCAAGTCCATATTCCGCTGTTTGCAGTTCGCAATATTCCTCGGCCAATAACTCAATTCTGCCGCCCCCCCCCCCCTTCCCGCCAAAATCTTCCCCCCCCCCCCCCCCCCCCGCGCCGACAGCAGCTCCAATTTTCCTCGACTCCAAAAAGCCACGCAATCTGGAAATTACGTCAAACAATCGACGAGCGCAAATTCAATACTCTCTCGGCAATTCACTTTTTCTCGCCTATACTTGCCCAGCTACACATACACAGAGTGCTCAGGTGCCAGGTTGGCCCGCTCGGCAGACTCTACACCTATATAGACGCGTATAAAGTGCGGCCTCCCCGCGAAACTCGGAGTCTCGTTAACGTGCGTGCCTTTTTGCCGCTTAGCCGAAGCCGCAGAGGAATTCCCATTCCGACTGACGAATTTCCGATAATCCGCCAACAAGTTCGCGACGCCAGAAGAGGGCCGCGTTTGTGCGTCATAGCCAGATGAGTTTTGAAGCGCCCGCGCTTCTTACGAGCCGCTGGGCTAATGCAAGCGCTCTCCTCTGCTTTAGCATACTGCTAATTTATCGCTTGTTTTGTTGCTCTCGCGAGCTTCGTACGCGCCGCTTAAGTATTTTCCGGCCAGTGTTAAATTGTTTATGTCGTTTGTTTTGGGATTCAATTTCTTTTTTCAATCATTGTTTTGAGTTGATATTGTTTTATTATTTTTGTTGACGCGTGAAAGTTTTACGCGAGCAGCGCAATAAATTACGTTTTAACGCTTTGTCATTTTCGTATTTTGCACTAAATTATCTCTGACACTTGACAATCATTCGTGGAGATTTACATGAATTACGCCAACGTTTTACACGCCGTGATCAATACAAATATTAAAATACTCGAAAATCTTATCAATTTTATAAGGGACGTATATATCATATGATATAAGTACTTTGAAAATATCTACCCCTCCCGATAAGGTGCGACTAAATTCAATTCCAAAGAAAAACACAACATATATTATCATTAAGGCATGAAATTGACGCATCGAGAAACACTGCAGTAGCCGCCCCCGCTAATAATAAATCCTCCAAAGATTAGTTTCTCGTCGCACTATATAAAAAGCCATTTATCATTCCTTCTCCACTCTCGAGATGCCATATTTCACAAAGAAAATAATATTTCACGCTTCGTACAAAGTAAGCCGCAGTTGTAGGGCTCCAAATCAAAGAGCAGACCGCGCCGACCATACGAGAGCTGCGGCTGGCTTCGGGTCAAAACCTTCTTAAATTACGCGAGCATTAAATTCGTGCCCGTATACAGCTGATGTCTTCTTTTTTTCTTGTACCTAATGGCGCTTTACTCGATTAACGCCTTACCATTTTTCGTAATTCAATCGTGTACGTTAGCACTGATCTAATGATAATTTAAATGCATTATTTGTTTCGAAATTTTGTAATACGGGTATCTTTGAATATTTAAATTTACAGTCCTGAAGAATTTTTTCCCCCTAAAATATTGTCGATCCTCTTCACTCTATCCGCTCGAATAAGCACGATAATTTCCGATAAATTGACCCAATCAATCGACCATCCAAACAATACCTACACCTACTCGCAGCGCAAACGAGCCGCGAAAAGCTACATTTACCAAAGACACCATAACCCCCGCACTGCCAAAAATCCTCCCGGAAACATCAGCGCTCCCAACCAACAACCCTCATTTTTCCATCCAAAACCACTTTCACCCGGCCACTTGCGGGGGCGTCCACGCATGGCAGCCCTCTCGGCGCGCAGCGCAATTGCATCGAATTATAACGTCGCGCAACAGATCCATCAATCACCGGAAATGAATTGTATACTAATTGAGCTAATGCCAGTGCCCGCGCGAGCCCTCGACAGTTTGATGATTTTCAGCGTGTACAGAGAGCGGAGCGAGCCGCGCGAGGGCAAATGCGTAGGGCCATCCAATTATAATTAAATCGAGAGTGAAGGGTTATGTAGCGTTGAAATTTTCAGCGGAGAGGATAGCTGATGCAAAGGGACGATGGCTATTGTAATGGAGGGGGGGGGGGGTGCTGTCGACAATTAATGGATAGAGCCGCGCGGTTTTGAATGGCGCGGGACTGTTTAGATGGGGAAAAATGGAAAAGGATTGTTAGCTGGCGACGAGGACAAAGCGGAGCGACGTGGATTATTAATTGCGTGCTGAAAGTGCGCTGGCGAAAAATTGTTTTCTGCGACTTGGGGAGAAAGGGAATTTTCTATTTGTAATATCGTTGGTAAACGAATTTGTGTATTTTTCCCATTTCGAGAAAAACTCGGAAATCGAGAGAGAGAAATATTTTTATTCAAAGCGCGAAAGTTTGTTTGAGGAATCAAAGGAAATGCGCAATACAAACATGCGCAGCTAGCCGAAAATATCGAGACTCTTTATTTTTAGTCCCTCAATTTTTATTCGTTCCAAAAAGACCTCGCACTGAAAACAATCCATCCCGCGGAAGGTAAATAAATTAAATGAACAAACGCATAAATTCAAAGCCAAAGGAAAGCCCGAGAAAAAATATCGAGGACTAAAGCGGATGTCTGACTGTACCCTGTCCCGTTCTACTTAGCAGCGCCACTCAGTCACCCCTGTCTATGTGTGCGTCTCTCTTAAATCTTTCTTTCCGACTGCTGTATATATATAGGACACACTCGCTTACCGCGTCGTCAGACGCAGTCTTGCGACTCTCGCACTTGTACGAATATAAGCTCGAAAGGGCTTTCTTGGCCGCCTGCCAGAGGAGAAAGGGTTGAGGGAGAGGGGGGGGGGGTATGCCTAAGCTATCTTTGATATAGGAGTTACCGGAGAGCTTTGCATTTTATTGCTTGTTTAAGAGAATAGCAAATTTAATGTACTTTATAAATTAATACTTTGGCTTATGGTGTAGCCGGGAGCTTTGGTAAATTATTCTCGACAAAGGGTACGTTGAAAGTAAATAAAAAGCGTGACGGTAAAAGTATAAAAAAATTTTGAATAAAGTTAAGCTATCATTATTACAATCCGCGTTAATTAATTTTCAAAAAAAAACCTTTCAAACGCAAGAGCTTGAAAGGCAAATTTCAGACAGGCGCGCTCAGCATTACGTCAAAGGTGCCCGAGTAACGCGCAACAGGCTGTCAGTGGAGGTACGCGTTATTGACAGGCTACGCTCGTACATACTTACACTTACGCATCCTTCGCGAATATCACGTTGCACGTTCATTACAATAGCTTCCTTTCATCCTCGACTGCGATCCTCTCAAATGAAATTTCACTATCAACAATAGTACAGCCCTATAAAAAAACAGCTCATCCTGAACTTGAAGTTTGCTATCAGCAAACAGAATTACAATGGAAGTAGGAGCTGCAGAGTTTTTTCCACGCAATGAATGGAGAGATAAAGTAGATAGATAGATAGATAAATAGATTTCTTTATTGCACAATATATAGTGCAAAGACCAATACAATTTTACAGTCGAATACACAAAGAGTAATCTATCAGTCGTGATAAAGACTTGGTCAAAAAGAAGGTAGTAGAATTGCTAGAATCGTGCGTTTAGGTTTACAAGCGCTCCAAGCAATCGTTCAACTGTGTTTACGGGGTAAATTTCGATTTGCAGTTGCGCAAATATTTTCTTTGTGGCGGGAGCGCGTTTGAAGTTGGCGCAATCGGCGGCTTACGAACGTGATATTAATTAATCCCGCTGTATCTTTGACCCCGTTTGGTGAATGCTTATATTTTTGATCGAATTTAGCTGTTGCTAATCTCTGGCTTGGATGCATTTGCGGATCGAATTGTCTGTCTGATTGTCTGTAATGCCGCGATTACATCGATTACATTAATGGATTTCAATTGTTACGTCAGCGAGATGTTTTGATTGCTTGTCGTTTACAAATTTCGCCTTACAGCATTAACTGAATTCTCCATTAAACAGCGATTATATGGGCTTATTTCTGGAAAAAATACGAATTAACCCGGAAAGTCTCGAATTCACTAAAGCGAGAATTTAAAACCCATTACAAATGAATATAAATAATTAAAACTACAGATCGAACGTATCAATTAAAGAAGCCAGGAAAAAAACTTCAATTATCCGCACGGCAAAAAAAGCCGCTCGATCCATCGTGCCGCATTAAATCGTCCTTACAAGCCGGGAACATTAGCGCCGAGAGCCCTCGATATTTTTCACCGTAAATTAAAAACTCGACCCTCATAAAACACCCGTCCCCTCCCGGCACGTCCACATCCTTCTCCCGCGCGTCATAAATACCGTCGCAAAAAAAGGCCGGAGAAAAATCGAAAAACGAACAAAAGGAACTTTGACCATTAAAACTAACCGAATCCCCCGGCGCACCGCAAAAAGAAAAGCGCCCGAGAGAGCGTATCACGTGTATGCGCGTATACAGCCTCGTCGGGTGGCGTCTGCGCGCTGCCTGGAATCGAGCAGCCGGAAAATTAATGAAACTCCGCCGTCGAAGTTGGGAAAAAGGCGCATTTCCGCGCGGGTGCGTTTACGCAGCCAGAGCTGAGGAGAGAAAGGCGCTTGTGACGCTGATTTCGAGACGTCGAAATCGATGCGCGCCAAGCGCCGAGCTGGCTTGTCGGCGGGATGTATAAGACAGGCTATAGGGTTGGGGCGCGCGCGCTCATCTTCGTGATTAATGGCGCCTTGTCTCGACTAGATAGCGTATATAGGTGAGAGTCGATCTTTACGCACGGTATACCTGAGACTGTTTACGCCGAGCGTAAGAGTAGCTTCCACGCTGTCGTAATGGATGGCTGTAGTTTATTGTTTACGAGGTGGGCGTTCGTTTTTTTCCTTTTTTTTTGTGTTTTCCAGAGGTGTGTATGAGTTGAAATTACGGCTTTATCTTGCGAGCTGATTTCGCCTGGGTGGGGGGAGAGGATGAAGAGGTAGGTGTAACCTGAGGAAATTTTGTGGGCGTTATTAATGCGGAGTTTTGAGGAACGACAAAAGCAATATTTCGACACGGGGAAGAATGAGGCGGCTAACCCTCGCTTTTCTTTATCCGATATGTCACTTTATCACATACAGTATTATGTAAATATGAGAGCGACTCATTTCTTTTTTTTGATAATGCCAGAGCGCGCATGCATTATTCAGCTTTCTTTTTTCGGACGGTTAAGATAACTCAATGTAAATTTATATACAGGCAGCAGCGTTATGTTGCTTTTGATGTGAAATACAAGAAATTTTAATCTCATATTCAGCGTCCGGACGCCTCGTCAAGTGTTATTAAGGAAATTTTAACCGACGAACGTTAAAAAGTGCACGGACTGAAAATTTAATAAAGATAAACAAGCTTGTTAACTTGTACAATTTTTAAATTAAACTTTAAAAATCCTTACGGCGAGAATATTAAGTTGACAAAATGTATTAAAATTAAAAAAGAAAAGGATCGACTTGCAAATTTTATTAAAAATTCTCTCAGCCTGCGTCTAGTATGATAATTTTTCAAATTTATAATGAAAATATTTATTCTCTCGTATCTCCAGTTTTAAAAACAAAATAACCTTTTTAAAATACTCCAGAGCGCATCACAAGAATAATCACCTGTCAAAATCTTCTCTAGAATCAAGCTCACTAACTGCTCAGATTAAAAAAAACTGCTCTTAAAACTTTAATCATTCCCAAACGTTTCTCAGTCTCCTACTTTTTACACACGCTTATATTCAGATTTATACAGAAATTTTTCAGCTTCACACCCTGGAGTTTATTCGCGACCGCAGCGCAAAATTCGTTTAAACAAAAAACTTTCTGGTCCCCGCCTCTCCTTGTTTTATACCTTCCACGCACGTGCACAGTGGCGGCTCTATTCTTCTCCAGCGACGTGTTTTTACAACATTTGTTTACACCGCTGCCATTCATGGAAAGAGAAAAACAGCCGGGGCGCGGCCTTTTTAGTCTGAAAAAGATGAAAAATGAAAAAGCTGCTCATGGAGGGAGAATCTCTAGCTCCTCGCTATTATCACCTTATCAGCGATAAGGCAAACGCACAGTCGACATAACATGAATAAACAAAAAGAGTATGTATATAGGAGCCTGAATAAGCGAGAGCGAGGGGTTAAAAGAATAATGCCCCCGCTCACCCCATACACGTGTGGTCTGCACCCTCGGGGCTATACACACGCGTGGGAGCGAGCTTTGTGCTCTAAGCGAATCTGCTGCAAAGCAAATCTGTGGCTTTTTTTTTTTTTTTCGCACATGGAATTTACACCTATGTTCAAGGGCTTGAGGGCTTCTCTTCTGTATAATATTCATACAGTTACCAAATTTTTATTTAAAATCCTACACGAAAGTTTCTTTTTCTTCTCTTACTTAATTCTATTATGATTATTAGTATGAAATGTAAGAATAAATACAGTTTTAGTTGATTTTTTTATACATATTCAGCTTGTATTCTATTGTTGACTAGACCTTTGATCATAAAATCATCAATCTGACGAAATTATGAAAACTATTCATATTTAATTATGTCGATAAGTGGAATAAATATATAATACGATCAGAATTAAATATAGAGTAATTAAAATAGGTATGATAATATAATCTACCTTTCGCACGCACGCACACTGCCAAAAATCGGAATGATTTAGAATGTTTTTCGCTCGCGTCAACTCTTTGAGCACTCATCCTTACTTTCTTTAGCGATCAGCTGCTTTTTGTGGTTGGGCGTTCTCATTTATTTTGTCTTTTTACGAAACGATCCGACTTTTCGGGCGAATAATGACGCTGGAATGAATTTAAGGACGATGTTGGGAACGTTGATTTCTATTCTGATTTATTTTGTCGAGCTTTGAGAATACTGGAGCTTTTTCGTTTGGTCTGATTGATGGTGTGCGAAGTGAAGTGGGGTTTTTCATATATAACAGTAGAGATAATAGGCAGGCTTCGAACATAATTAATAAGATACTTTTTCAAGGCGGTAATGAAATACTTATTTTGAATTAACACATTTTGTCCATTTACAGCATTTTATAGACATTCCTAGAGTTTCTTACCACATAAATTCAGTAATGGGCCATAATTTACTCAATTTAGACATTAATTAATTTATTTCCAGTAATAACGAAACGGACATTTATCGTCATTTCAACTCTCAATCTCTCCAACTCTACACTAACTACCGTTCGCTTCAGCTTTTTCTTTTATCACTTCCCGATACGAGCATTCACAGGTATACATCGTTCCGAATAAAAAAAAAGCAATGAAATATTTTTATCTGCAATCAAATTCAATCTTCTTTCCTTTCTCATATCTCAGCTTATCACCGGCGATTAATTGTTTCTGATCAAAGCGCGCAGAGAAGAAATACAGATTAAGCCGTCGACCGGCGATCGCATAAACTTTAACGCGTACAGCTTTACGGACTTTAACGATTTAAATTGACATTGAGCGCAAAAATGGCTTTTCGCACAAAGTTTTCCGAACAATTTAAATTGTCTCGCTTCGCACTCGAACTCCCGACTCTTAACGAACCTAATCGAATCCGACGTTTTTTTTTTGTTTCAGCGGTAATTGTTGCCCGGATTTCGACTTTTATCTGCTGCCCTCACGTATCCGTTCGGATTAACTTTCATCGCCGGGGTCACTGTTAGATGGTGATAAGAGAGAAAAAAAGAGAATCCCGTGTTGAGAATTTAGCGCGTTTAATTTGTGCGTATAATTTTACGGCGAGGATTATTTGCCTCTTAAAGAATAGATAATAACTGGGGCTAGGCTAGATAGTCTGGTTAATCTAGCAACGCTGAAAGTAGAGCTTCGTATTGCTTTGATACGCGAGCTGCGATTCTGTTGCATTATTCCTTTTCATTCTCTACTATAAGGCTGGTACTTAATTTTACGTTATTTTAGGATATTTTTACCACATAAAATTCTGTTAAAGGTAATTTTTTAATATAAGATATAATATATGTATAATAAAAACATGAAAAGTCACATGTTGAGATTATCTATTGTCAATAATCATCTCTAAAAGTATTACCTTAAATCTTAAATAATTCTCTCGTGTAGTAAAATTTTGACTTTGATTAACGCGGATAACTTAATTCAAAGATGACATTATACTCCCCCTGGCAATAAAGTCATAAATATATCATGAAGCGAATTCAAACATCTCCTCTCTCAAAACATATTAATTTTGCAAGAAAACCGCTTTCGTTAATCCCCGAGTGCTTTACATACAAAGCAGTACCAGCTCACCTCGTGGCGCTAAAGAGCCCAGCTCACTATATCCCGACTACAGAAACCATAAAGATAAGAAAATATTACACACGCTCAGGCTGTAGATTAGACGCGGGGTAAAATCATAATGCATTCGTCTCCTCCGAAGGGCGCGCCTGTGAAAAATGAGCGCCAAGCAGCCAGCCTGCGCGCGTATGGGCGTCTTCGGGGATCAACGATTATGATCTATATACGTTATGATATAGCTCATTCGAGAGGCAGAAATATGAGATAAAAAGTGAAGGAGAGAGCTGAGAGGATAAAATTACCGTTTCGATTTTGCTGGTTGCAGGTACATAGCAATCGTGAATCCATTGAGGCCTCGGATGGGTAAGCGAATGACCCTCTGCATAGCCGCGGCGATTTGGTTGGTCGGCGCTGTGATCTCGTTGCCGCTGCTCTATGTCAGCACGACGTTTACCCACCACTTTCCGTCTGGTGGTGAGAGGATCATATGCTACGCGGCCTGGCCCGACCAGGACGATGGGGGCCGGAGCTACCAGGATTATCTGTGAGTTTCAGATTTTTCAATTTCATTATTTTTATGTCTTGGGTGAAGTCAAGGCTTTGTTACGGAGGATGTGATGAGTGTAAAGGATTAAAATTAACAGAAGAATAGGTGGTTGGACAATTGACATTAGCATTTACGTTAATTGGTAATTATAATTTTAATAGCTTATTATATCGAATAATTGAATTGCGCTAGTATTATGAAATGTAAAATTAACAATATAATTTCATTAAAGAGACTCTTGCGCTTTATCATTCTGTGCATAGAAATAAGTTGAAATTCTAGACAGAAAATCAATCTTTGTAAAATCTTGTTTATTGTAGCGCATGATATGCGATTTTCATATTCAGCAGAAAAGAAAGAAACTGAGTAACAAAGCTTGATTCACGGTAGTGCTTTTTGGATATCATTCAGATCAAGTGCAGAAACGGTTCTGCATATACTGATATGTATGTATAGAAACATATCAGATCCAGGACGTAATTTCAAAGTGACTGCATTGTTGAGTATCTGCCTCTGATTTCGGCTAAGATACTATTAAATACGTTTTTATTCGACTGAAAAATTGTTAATTATGATTTTTGAAAATTAGTCAATTGTGATTTATAAATTTTGTCGTATGATTAATCAAATTTCAATAAATGAAAAATTTCATTATATCTTTTTGAGGTCTTATTTTACAGAATAAATAATAATTTATAAAGTTCAGTCCATTATTTTAGAAGTCAGCACTTAAAGGAAAAATAAACAGTATTATTTTATATAAATAACAGAATTAAGTGTTTCAAATCTTCAATGAAAAGAACATAATACAATTTTATTATGCGTACATTACTTCTTGCAAAACAAGTAGACATAAAATGCTTTTAATTTCATTTTACGTCCGTTTCTTTTTATACGTTTTCCAGCAGATAATCACGCGCATTGTAAAGTAGGAAGCGTTAAAAAGAAAGCTAAGAAGTTAAACATCAACAATTTTTAGCCAAGCTGCAGATGAACTTTATTTTTCTTGCCTTTAGATCTGCAGAAAAAAATTGTCCATGTCTTGTCAGATATATTAAAATTTCATTAAACTTAATGAAATTCTTATTGCGGTCAAATCCAAGAACTCGGGTAAAAGTTTAATTAAAAATGCTCCTTTCCGCGTTTATAAGGTGCTGAAAAAAAAGATCTTTGCCAACTGGCTCGGCAGAAGGCTTTTTTAAAAGAGACTTTGAAAATTTTTATCAGCAAAGTTTTGTCGGGCGGAAATTTTAATTATATATACAATACCTTTCAGTCTTCGAACTCTGTATTCAATAGCAATATAATAAGCCAAAAAAAGTCGCATCAAATATTTATGTAATAAATAAAGATTGAATCATTAAATCAAAATGTATGAAGCAGAAAATGTATATAAAATGTATAAAACAAAAGCTAATATTCATTTTACGACATCGCGCATCAAGCTCTAATGCCTAATCAGTTTCAAGTCAAGATGGTCAACATAACGTATCATCATAAGCTTTTACCGCTGTATAATATGCATAAAGCCATACTATAGAGTTATGGATACATCATGCAAAATTTCGTGTCGCACCCGCTCGGCATTTCAAAAATCCATAAATCTCGGTCCATCAAAGTCGAAAAGCTCCTCGGAAGAAAAAAAAATAACAACCAAAGAGCTTTCGTCCTCCCCGAAGCGCAACAAAAAAGTGTCGTAAAAAAAAAGGAAAGAGAAAAGAAAAAGAAAAGAGAGCGAAAAGAGAGCTTAGCCAAGGCTCTTACTAGTCATTAACGTCCGAATCTCGCCCGCAGGTTCAACGTGATGTTCATGATACTGACCTACTTCCTGCCGATCGGCTCGATGACGTTCACATACGCGCGCATCGGCCTCGAGCTTTGGGGCTCCCAGAGCATCGGCGAGGCGACCCAGCGCCAACTCGACAATATCAGGAACAAGCGACGGGTAAGCCTCCATCTACTTTACCTATACACCTATACAGCTACTCTCTCACTCCCTCTCTATACGTGTATGTATATATGCTAGGAATTTAAGGGCTGGCGGGCTTGGAGCGAACGGACGTAAATTTAACGCTGAGTGTTTACTCTGAGTGGGGAATATTTTTTACAACTCGGGCGAGCTAAATTGAAGGCTGGATATTGGTTGCCGTAATAATGTTTGCCGGCTTTACGAGCGTGCGGAGGCTCTGGAAAAATGATTTTTTAAATAATGCTAATACGGTATTACTGGGAAACAAGTGTGTAAAAGAGATGGCCTGCTCTTAGTTTTACTTTGTTTTTTGTTGCCGAGGTATAACATCGAGAGTTGGGTGGGATTCTTTTAGCGGGCATTGCTTGCAAATGAAAAGTGAACATGATTCATGCTAGATACCTTTGCTGACAGATTTTTTAATTATTCCGCGTACGACCCGAATTTCACGCGCGGCTATTACGTGATTACTAAACGCGCTTTCAAGCGCTAAAACTGAAAGCTCCACGTATTAAAACGTCAAATTACCCAAAAAGCCATTCCACTAGAAAATTGCCAACAAAAATTCTCAAATTCCACACTTCAATTACTTCGACTTCGCAAAACGACATTTTAAAATTCATTAGTCACCCTATATCGATCCAACCCAACGAAAGCAATTCACCACCTTTCTGCAGCGCCTTCGCCTCTAAATAAAAAAAAAGTCAACGTCATCGAGAAACAGCGAAGTACTCGGCAAAAAAGGAAAATCACGGGCATCAAGCCTTAGAGATGCTGATCGCACACTTCCCTCCGCTCACGGCGGCCCGCAACGAGAGAGGTAAACGCAGCGCTGCTCCCTCGTCATCAGCCATTCCCTCCTTTTCCTCATTCTTTTTCCCCTTCTCGAGCATTGTAAATAAATTCGCGTCGAGGCTTAAGCGGCGCGCGCGTTTGTTTCTTTCCCCCTGCGAGTTCCGCTCGAAAGAAAAATTACGTTACAACGTTAACAAGAAAACTCCTCATCCGGCTCGTTATTATAGCTAAATCGAGGGGGCTGTCAATCATAAAAAAGATAAGGAGGCGACGCTGGCTGAGGCGCTGGCTTATGTTTTTATTTCCTTGAAATGGGGTCAATTAGAGCGAGCGCGCGCAGCTGGCCTATTTAAAATAATAAAAGTTTCAGAAGTACGTGTTTGCCCGGGGCGAAAGGTAAATCTTACCGGTAATAGCTTGTGATCTTAAGAGCGCGGCGCTAGAGCGAATTTCGCGTGCGTTTGCCGAGAGCTCGTGAGTGTCGGCAGAGTGAACGATTTCGTTTTGTAATGTTACGTTTGAGTTACACGAGGATGCTGAAGTTTACGCATCGTTGCTGGTGCGAGGAAACATTTTTTTTTTTAACCTTTTTGTTTTTTGAGTTGATACATTTTTTCAATTATTTTGTACCCTATTGTTGTAATGACTACAAAATGTAATATATGTTTATATCTATGACTAATATGAATATAATATCGATTCAATTTCAAATTTTGACTCAACGCCGATTTAAATCTCTAAACAGTTTTGTTGTATATTGATATTTTTTCTTTTTATTAATTATCAAACGAACCAAAATAAATATTTAAAGCAAATAATTCTCAACAGCGACAATGACACCGATAAATAGGATTATTTATTATTATCAAATTACAAAGCAGTTTGGTAATTTCATCATTGAAATTGCATATTCTCCGAAGTCGAGGCGTTAAAACGGAAAAAGCAAATTAACTCATTGACGTCGCGCGAACACCCGCAAATTGACATCTGACACCGCGTCGAAAATTTTTTCGACTCTCCCTTCGCATCGGCTAATGGAAAAATGGCTAAGCAAACGCGAAAAAAAGGCAGGGAGGGAACAATTTCAATTGTGTAAAGTCAATAAAATTTATCAAATGAAACGCATTTGCTCGTTGAATGATACGTTTCTAAAAGTAATTATGGAATAAAAAAACTTATTGCAATTTTATAATAACGTTTAGAAAACTAAAGTATAGAATATAAAATCTTGTTGCTGGCTTTTTAACTTTTTACATCTTTATTTAAATACAGAAAAAAATGACAAAAATAAAATTAAACTTTCGTAATCTAATATAGCAGAATATGATCAGAAGCTATATTTAAATTATTCTTAAAAACGTAATTAATTGTGAATTGTAATAAAAACAATCAATTGTTACTTAATTTAAAAAATAATTCAAAAACATAGAGCACTAATTTCAAATAATAAATTTTTTTAATTACACAAATGTTCTTAAAATTTCGTACAAAAAACGAACCTTGCGTGACGTAAAGTTTTTCCATAGAAGCTAGAATATCTCGCACGTTTTCTCCTCTGGCAATTTCGTGAGTTCAAAGAAACTTTTTCTGCCAAAGAAAACTGTAGGACAGCTTTAAATGCCAGATTATTCCAACGGTAGGAATTTCTCTCAACTCTCTCATAAGCAAAGACGTACACGTGTCAAAGAAGCGTCAAAGAAAATCCACCTTATAGCCACAGTCGCCAAACGAACTTACCACCATTAACCCTCAAACCCACTTGCGCAACATCTTAAAATCCTCATCTCGCAAAAACTAACGACCACTGCCTCACCGTCCATATAACAAGCAGGGCGTGTCCGGGTATATCCGGCCTTTCACCTCATCCGCCAAAAAGGGACAACAAAAGGAGTAGGCGCGCTCGCACAATGGAGCCGAGCCCGCTCCGGGTCATTTCGTTTTCGAGCAATTTCATTAATCGCTCAATATCGTCCCGTATTTGCTCTCCCCACCGTCGCTTTTCTTCCGAGCCGAGCTTTCAAAATGGGCGCAGCAGTCCGAGTGCGAAATTTCGCGGATTACGGCTTAATATCCGCGCTAGGGCAGCTCCCGAAAATTAATACCGCGCGGCCGTTACGTGCGCGCCGAGTCTAGTTTTAACGGGCGAGTCCGAAAATTGCTATATAGGCCCGAGTGGAAATACACTCGATCTGTAATAGGAGCGGAGCGGTGAACGTTAAATATTTGAGGTTCCACACGGCGCTTATTAATTGAAAACGTTGCAGAAGGGCCGGAATCGTTCGGCGAACTAATTTGCCAACGTTGTTAAATACGCGAAATGGTATTCGCTCGGTCCGCTTCAAAATTAGAGTGATTGGCTTTTATTTATAGAAATTGGTTAGCGCGAGCGAGCTGCTCGTACGATAGGTGTAAAAAAAGAAAGCTAGCGCGAAGGGAGGAGGGAAAAAAAAGTTAGTTGGAACTGTCGGGTATATCATTTTCTAGCTTCAGGCGAGATTTCCATTAATTGCTGGGAGTGCGCTGCTCCGGCGGCGAGCTTCCTTTTATGAAAATTGCTATGCGCCGTCACGATATGCCGTGGTTCATTAAGGTAAAAAATCTCTATGAATTAAATTGGAGTGTCCGTATGTAGGGGCACGCTTAATCTCGCGCGGGGCTTTATTCGCTGGATTTTCGTTTGATGCATGCACTCAGCAAGGAAACGTTTTTTTTTTTACGATAGCGAGCTGAGATATTTTTAGAGCGATTGAGAGTGTGATATTTCGTGTACTTTATATATCAAGTTGTAAATTGATTGATAGCTTGAATAAGCGAAAATTAATTGTTGAAGAGCGATGCTTTGTACTATCAGACAAGTCGTTAAAAGTAGTAGGTAGCGTCAATTTTTAGGTCAACCGGTAGCGGTTCTTGAGATCCTATCATTTACATCGCTTTGAGAGGCTCCTTGATGAGAATAACCTTCGCTGTAATCTAAACCAGCTTTATAAATTTTGTGCATATATTTACAATTCTTTTCAGGATAAAAAAAGTCTAAAAATAAATTCTGATCGAAAATAAACGAGCGCACTTTCAGAGCCGCAAGAAATAATTTCCCTCTTCAATAATTTCCCCTCATCACACCTCGTCATTAAAAAAATTTGCACTCCTCCGGTTAAAACTACGCCAGCTCACCCACGTCGCTCCCAAGATCTGGAAAGGACCATAATCGAAAGCGTTTATCTCGCGAGAGCCATCCGTTTAAAGCTTAACGAGCCAGCTCTCGGACATGCAAATTACGCGTGTAGGCGCTCTCAGCTTACACACTGCACACACACATACACCCACGCACGGCCTGCCCCGCAGAACTCTATACACGCGCGGACAAGCCCTTAATTATTCCTTCAGCGGCACAACGAGGCCGGCAGCGCACACCTCGGCGTCGAAAGGAAAAAAGCCCAGCGGAACGAGAAGGAGGGAAAAGACGAGAGGCTCTCTTTCGCTTTATCCGCCAAAGGAAATGAATTAACGCACAACTATATTTCCCCGTCAGCGGGTGAGATGAAAAATTCACAGTTTCTTGCGACCATAAATTCAGACTGGATGAGAGGAGAGTCTATCGTTCCCTCTGCCGCTATTTTCTTCGACGAGCGGGCTTTTTTTCGGCCGACGATCGCTTGGAAGGCGGCCGGCCCTTATCTCGCTGGCGAGCTGTCTGTGACGCGCGATTTTCGAGGGTTAGCATGTTTAATGCGCGCTATTTTGTCACGATGATGGAGGAGCCGAGCTTTTTTCTCGCATTTTCCAAGAGAGGCCGGCTGATTGAGCCGCTTTTGTACGAGAGGAAAAAAGAAAGTGCATGCATGACGAATTCGATGCTTTTGCTGGGCTGGGCGCGATTGTTGGGCTTAAATTCAGGAGCGTTTATAGCCGTGACGCGGGGCTCAATGAAGTTAAAAGCTGATGGCGCCAAGCGGCGGGTCAAGGGTGGAGGCTCAAATTGACTGCTGCACGCTGACAGGCACTTTTCATTCGGGAATAAAAAAGAAAATACATAAATTAGCCAATTTCCGCGCGCGCGGGGCCGTTATATCGGCATTATGGCTGTCACGCGCGCGTCTTCATTTTAAGCCTCGGCGCGGCTTTTAGTATATCGAGACTTTTTTTTATGAGCGAAGAGAACGACAGTGTCGAATCGTTTATTTTTAGTATGCTCTGAAGTGTGTTGGAAGGTTTTGGAAGATATAGAATTTTTTTAATGATTTGAAAATCTTTTCCATTTATCTTTATTAAACGGAATCGCGTGGGTTTTTATTAATGTTTGAAAAAAATTGCTTTCATTTTGTGAAAGCAGAACTAACGGTAGGTACAATGCAAATTATAATGAGAATTTCATTAAATGTCAGTTTAATAAGGAAAAATGAAGCCTTGAATATAGTCATCTGGGTGCGGACGTAAAATCGTTAAGCGGATACGAGGTATGATTTCTCTTGAATATATTACACGAAATGTCTAATAAAATGGCCAGTTTTTATGAAATCTCAGCATCTCGATTTTTTTTTATGAAACTTATAGTTAATGAGTTGTATCTACGGTTAATTAATTGAAGAAAGTAAAAATGGCACTTTTTATTCGATCAGGAAGAACTTTCCTTATTTAAAACCTTATTATTGTACGCCATTGTTATTTTCTTTTGAAAACAGCCAGATACGATGCTTGCGAAAGCTATTTAATATTACACATCATTTAGCTGTCAGTTAAACTGACGTGAACGTAGACAAGACGGAAAGTTATAAACTACTATACGATATACTGTTAAATTTTCAAGATTGACAAAGAAAAATGGATCTACAATAGATAGAAACTATATAACTTGTTGATGCTCCTCTATCTTGCAAAATAACAAGCCGACAAAGCAAAATGTTGGAGTTAGATAATTGTATAAACAATGCTTATTATAATAAACTTCAATCATCGCTTCTTACTATTCTTAGATTCAAAAGTTTCATGATCGAGCTCATTAAAATTCCATCGATCCCGCATCAATCAAGTATCTTCTTCAAAACAAACCTCAATACTCAAACGTTCCCTGCATCCACCTCAGCCAATATTCAGCTCGAATTTTCCCCATAAATACCAGTAAAAAACAAAGTACCAAAACAGAACTACATCTCACCCCTACTCGCAAAACTTACCAGCTCTCTGAGAGCGAACTTGCAAAACTTACACCGTCGCATCTCTCGCCGTCGGCTGAACAACGTCCAACACACCTTACAACTCGCCTCATATCCATATTCCCCTCCCGTTCTCTCACCAGCGAGCTATACGCCGGCCGGCAATTTTTCGCTGCTCTCGCGCTTCATCGGATTTCGATTAGCCCCGCTGCGCTCGCTCTCACGTCTATACAGCCTCTTAAAGGGGAGAAGCGCCGCGTTCTTATCTCAAGCCAGCCCCGCCGTTTTATTGTGCACGGCAAACTTTGCTCTTTCTCGCTTGGCCTCGTTATCTGCTCGCTGCATGAAACATCTCTCGGGGAGGCAGCAGCGGCGACGGCGGCGACGGCGGCATCGTCTTTAAAGGAGGACGGCCCTAGTATAACAAAGACGAAACTTGCACGTGCATATACAGAGGGCGAGGAGCGAGGAGGGACTCTCCGAAAACGCTTACATTATTAATCGCGGCGCAGGCTGGATGCCGAGCAGCACTGAGCGACAAGACGTCGAGGAGGAGAGAGGACGGATGTGCCGCGATATAATTGAAACCAATCGCGCCACAGCTCGACCTGAATTGCGCCGAGCGCTCGAAGCGTGTATTATGATTCCTGCATAGGTTTGACGTTCGAGCTGTTCGATGAATAAATGGGCGCCAAGGTAATTTCAGTAGAATAGAGAGCCGGCTTTCGCTCGGGCTGCTGGGCTGTCTTGAGAGGATTGCTTGCGGGAGGGCTGAGAAAATCTGATGTTTCATTGTTGGAGATTATGATTTTTTGGGCTAAATGGAAGGGGGGGGGCTACTCGGCTTTAATTAAAGAAGAGTTGGCATTATTTTCGGGGTGATAATTAACTTAGGTAAATTGGGTGAATCGATGGAATAACACTGGGATGTTATAAAATTTATCGCGCCGGAAAGTTTTACGGCACTCTCGCCGAAACAACAGTTTCCCAAGTAAAGATTTTACTTACAAACTCGGCAGGACTTGGCCATTGTTATCCTGACAATTTAATATTCCTGTCAACACATCAATTTCAATCTCCCAAGAACTAGCGCGCGTCGCAACTCCAAGTTCTTCGGTACGAGAAATAAGTTACGAAATCTGTTACTGGCAGAGCCAGTTCCGCCAGAGTCGAGATGGCCAATCCAAGTTACCAAACTGCATCCAGTCGAAACGATACTTTTATCCCGGATGGCGCGGTGTGTATTTCTTTCTCTCTTTCTCAAGATGCGCGCTCGACTCTTCTTTCTTAATTCTCTCGAGCAGCTATTTCATTCTTCAGCAGTACGTCCTAGTTGCGAGGTCTTGCTTCCTGGGTGCGAGGAAGCTTTGTAGAGGAAGCAGGAGTTATCGTGTTATACATTTGCTCGATTTTTACCACTGGAGAGTTCGCTTGTTTTTTTTTCTTTTGTATGATATAAACACGTTCGAAGAACTTAATCAGCAGAAGGATGTATTGAAATTTCATTTAGCATAAGAAAGTTGTTGTTCCAAGTCATTTGCAGAGAACATTGTACATTTTCTATGAGAGCATATTTTTGCATTTTTTGATTCATAGTAATTAGGATAAGTAAGCAGTGAATAGTAAATTTTTTGTTGATTAAAAAAAAAACAAATTTTTCATGTGTTCTTATGTATCTCTATCCTAATAAAGTAGTTAAATAATTTTTTTTATTGAATTGATAAAAGAAAGAGGCTCAGCCTGACGTGCAAAAAAAACGTCAGTTAGTCCGCAAAAGGTATTTAATTCCTGATGATTCATTTAGTTGAACCCTTTGGCAGAGGAAGCATCGGCTGAAACACGAGCGTAGCATGACTCGTAAATCTTGTTAATTTTTTGCGCTAGAACAATGGTTCGTAAAATGTTCGATTTCAGGAAAAAAAATCCTATCTCCACGTGAAATCCCATTTTTCCCGTCAAAGCGCTCCCCTGAGAGCAATTTAAGCACGCGACCTCTGATGAGACATCTTACCATTTTTATTTGAATCCATTCCCTTTGCCCTTCAGCGCAGCGCCGATAACTTTATTTAGCTTTTGATCTTTGACCTATTTTCAAAATGACATTATTTTCTTTCTTCATTATTCTCCAGAATTATCTCTAATACTTGATCAGGAAAATGTTTTGCTCCATTCTTCACGTATCTCGAATCTTTTGTTTTGGAGCTGTTAACGGAAATTTCTTTTAAAGTTGAAAAGACTTTATTCTTGCTTTTGTAAGTTCAGCAAGATCTGATATTTGCCGGGTGTTGAAAGGAAACCTTAGAAAACGAATTTATGTAATTACTTGGAATACGAAGATCACGAAAAAAAACTGATCCTTTTAGATCTGCGGACAAAGCTAATTAAAACAGGGATGAGCTTAATTCTGTTGGGTATAAGTCTATTTATTAAACATTTACGTATGCAGTAAAAAGAATCTATTTAGTGTGATTATAGTTATTCACTTATATTTCATATACATTTTTTAACATAGTTATATCAGTTTTGCACACTTTTCTTTTTTTTAATAAACGATTTATAGGTTGTGCTTTGAAGTTCTTATGTTATCATAGAGGTAGAGTGGTGGTCGATAGTGCCACTATCGTTAATGGTAACAAGACAATTTTCCGAGAAACAGGCTCGCTAAAATTTCTAAAAGCATTACCTATGCCATAACCATCATAATTAACTTTAGATGACCTACGAAGCTTTTACAAGAACAAAAATCGTTATTGTCCTTTTAAAATTAATTATTATTCAATGTTGTCATAAATTCTTTTCTTTATTTTATAAGAAATACAGCATTTAAGATATTTAGAATTATTAAAATGAAACAAACTTTTAACAAAAATAATAAAAATTTATAAATGTTCCTTATTTACATTGTTCATTAAAATATTTTTTAAACATTATTCTAATTCTACCAAACATTTCTATTAACTTGTAACTAGAAAGATATTAATTACGTTATAAATATAGTATATGTGTCGCACGTTCTGCGATTTATTGAAGCGCAAGCGGACGCTTGGTTCCTCTGACAATATTAAATTATTGTGACCTTCCTTGAGGTTAGCTAGGTTTTGGCATTTATGTAACGAGAGATGATTTATTTACCGGCTCATATACGTCCACAGTTAGCGCGTGAAAATTCCGAAATTTAATTTTGCTTAACGAAGTATTCATTTTGAACAAATAATTAAAGAAAGGTCCATAAACGGTGATTCATTAATTCAAATATTTTTAACGATACATTTTAAAATTAATATTCTTTATTAAGATTTATTTTCAGAGTAATTAACTTCAATCAGTGTGCCAAATATCTGCCATGTTAATTAAATCAATGGAGTGGTAATCGTACATGAACAATTGCGCAGAATAAATATGAAATGATTGTTTGTTTTTATTAATCAAGTTTCAATATTTATTCCTACATATATCAAGCGCTTTTACAATTTGAGTCCATCCTGTTAATCGAAATAACATTTGAAATGTAATTTAATGAATATTTATTTTACGTACCTATAAAATATTTATTTTTTCAATTAGAAAATTGTCCAACGCAATAATGCGTAATT
>JAPYZA010005824.1:0-11746 GCA_030522685.1 Eupelmus azureus | reverse complement strand
CTCAACAAGTAGTCCCTATAAATATCCAAACGGCCATTTCTCAGCGGCCAGAAATAATCTCGCTCTCGCTTCGGCTCTCCTCGAAAGCGACGCGGAAAGTCGAAAACGAGAAAAACTTTCAACCAACTCATCATTGCAACCCCCTTAAGAAAAAAAAAGTCTGCCTACACGCACTCGCTGACGCCCCCTCGAACGAAAAATCGCCGAGCATTTTAGACCCTCTTTAAAACTCTCTCCCGCTCTCGGGAGTTAATAAAAAATGAGCCCCCCCCTCCCTCTTCCGAAGTTTAAAACAAGCTCCAAAAGACACTTTGCATCGCGCGTCGAGTTTAATAAAAGGACGCGGCGGTATCAGGGGGGAAGCTGATATACACGTGCGCTGATGCGCCTATTGCGTGGCTAGGTGATCGATAATCAGGTTGGCGGGATGCCGATGGATTAATTTCAAGAGGGGTGGGTGTGAGCTTGGAGGAGGTTGGATGTTTTGTTAGGCATTTCTTCAGGGTTAGTGAGTTTCGGTTGGCTGTGAACGTTGGTAGACTAAATTTGCATTTCGAGGATTTTTATGAGGTTGTATTCCTAGTGCGCATTCATTCATGAAAGTTTTTATTCTAGTCACATTCTTTCTGTAAAGTATTATAATCACTCACCGCTATCAAAACAGCAATCTCCAATGCACTCAACCTCGCGCATATTCACAAAGCTCCAAAAACGAGACAATCCACGATAGGTGTAGTATTTCCCACGCTACCACCAGCTCGTGTCAACCCGCTCACAATGGAAATCAGTCCGGCCTCGCATTTAAATAAAATAACAACGCTCCCTCGCGTATCCCGATCTCAGGCCACCTTGAATATACGCGAAGTCGTGACAAAGAGACCCTGTCAAAATACGCGAACCCTTTTTTCCTTTTCCAAACGATCGATCGATCGATGCTTCGGTATTTAAATAGGCTGTTTTCCGAGATAATATCTCGGTCCGTTTTTCCGATCTGGAAGTATGAATCTTTCATAATTATTCAGGGTTGTGAGAGATTATCTGGGAGCATGTGTATGGGAATGCGCGCCTTGAGTTTCTTAGGCGCTGGTTAATTCATAGCTTTGTTGCTATGATTTAAGTAGAACCGGTCCGTACTCTTGTTTAACCATTTCTACCCTGGCCCAGTGCTACTAATCTACCACAAAAAGGGAATCAGCATCATTAGCCCCCCCCCCCCCTTCAAAAAATAATCCCAAACGCACCACCACCCCCCATTTCAAACTCCAACTCCATCAGTGCCCGATAGCGCGTATATAAATTGCGCTCCCGCATAATCCCGGGGACTGAAGGAAGACAGAGAAAAAAAATAGAGTTCGAAATTAAAGGAGAGCCTGGCGACGAGCGCGATATCGAGCCTCCCTCCCCCCAAGACTCTATCCCCTTTTTTCTTCTCTCTTCTCGCGCAGCACGAAGTATATATACCGCGAAAGAGAGAGAGCCGGAGTTTAATGATATTCCTGATTACGCCGGCACGTGGAGAGAAGCCGAAGCAGCGCGCCCTTCTGCGGGAGAAGGAGAGCCCGTTATTCGCGGAGCCGGCTTTTCCACGGCGGGTTCTTTCATTTTCTGAGAGGGAGAGGCTGGGGAGTTTAATTTTTTTAACGAGGGGCTGGAGCTGTTTTGCGCGCTGGTTGCGGGGAGTGGATTTTTTTTAGGGAGGTTGGGCTTTGTTGTTAGAGTGTTGTTTTTTTTTGTTGGTATGATTTTGAGAGTGTTGGTGATAGTTTGATCGACTTTATTTTGAAGTGTAATTACATCGAAAATAATAATGAAAGCATCTATACGCTTTACGCACAACACGAGCCATCCTCACATCCTCGAACCTCGCCCGTATAAACCAACAATAAAACTTGTTAATGCCACCCCCTAAAACCTCCCCGCGAAAGCCATTTCCTCCTTCCCCCACTATACACACAGTCAACCCATCGTCTCGACGCGCATAAAAAGTATTGATCCCCCGCGCCTTCGTCGCGGGAGAGGGTTGAAAGTCGGCCCTCGCCGACGGCGCTGAAGAAAGAGAGACTGTGTAGGAGTCTCTCTCTCGTGCTCGCTCGCCTCTTGTATTCATCATCCGGTAGCTACCGCCGCGCGGGGGCGAAGAGGCGCTTGTCGTTATTCGGGCTTTGATCGAGGGCCTGCGAGAGGGGGATGCTAATGATTGCAGATTTCGAGCGATTTGCCCGTGGAAATTTTAATGGGGGGTTTGGCTGGTTGAAATTTTTATTAATTTTTGTTGTTTTAAAGGTTTTTTTTATGGTTTTTTCAACGTGGTGGAGTAGTTTGATAATTTTCAGCGAATAATATCAGTGATTAAGATTTAAAAATAATTGTAGTGCAGACTGCAATAGAATTACATTTAAATTTTAAGGAGGGGAGCGTAAAGAAAAACTCCTGAAAGGTTTACTGGGTATTTTTAATAATTAATGGGCATTCAGAAAATTGAAAAATACTGGTTTTAAAATTTTGTGCGTGTGCGGGTGTTCGTGCGCGTGTGTGTGTATGTGAATGTGTGTGAGTATAAGTGCATATAGGTACCTTATAGGTGTATTGCAGTTTCTAAACTAAATAAAGTAATAGTCACTATTATTAGGCTTTTAAATTTCAATCAATTTGATTTTATCGTTCGGTATGGTCTTTTAATGGAGCACTGAAAATGATCTTTGACGAATGAAGTTGTTGTTTAAATCAGTTTATTCAAACTGTTATGTAGTCTACGTTTCGGCGGACGTACAACCGCACTTTTCAAGACTTATGCAATTTAAATTGTAAACTAAAAATAAAACATGGTGATAACGGCACGTGTACGAAATTCTGTGATTTTTAATTTCGAACGAGTTGTGCGAAAATTCACACAAGGTTCTGAGGCGGAAAGCTATTGTCAGCGGAAACCTTGGCATTTTAAAAATTCTCTCATACTGATATTTTTGATGACTTTTTAAATAAAAATTGATTTATTAATGACTTTTTGTACATTATTGTACTTGTTGTCGAGATTTATAATCATGATACTACTCTTATTAATTCAATTAATTTTAACTGTATTCGTTTTTAAAAAATATATTTTATCTATATTTTTAATCTGATTACATGAAATTATTTTTTTACTTTACCATTTAAACTATTATTTAATTAATACATCTAAAACTCCAACTCACATCACTTATAAATTTTGTTTTATTCACAATTAAATCGGAATTATATTTAATTAAACTACACTAATCAGCCTTCAGACCTACACTTAAATCTTAAAGCCTGAAAATCTACGTATTTCATAATTCATTTCTCTCCAACATTGAAGAAAATCTCAGCTGGCGCATCCAACCAACGTCGACGCGTCTCACGTTCATCTTCCTGTAAGCGTATTTAGAAAATTTCATTACATCCTTGTCTTATATACCTGAACGACGTATATACGTGCGTTTCTTCCTGTAAATCGACGCGCTATCTGCGCAGCCAGATTAAGCGCAGATTTTCCGCAAGCTGCTCGCCTCGCTAAGCCCGATAATTACGCTCGCAGACGGATGCACGAAAAAGGGGAAAAATTCTTTAATGGCTTTCGGCGAAACTGTAAATAGGATTTTTGAAGATTTTAATAATATTTAGTCTCAGCATAATTAGCGCTGAATCGAGCGGTTTAGGTTTGGGGTATAAGTATAGGGTTTTTGAGGATGGAATTTCTGAAAGGAGATATTGAATTTTTACGAAAGTTAATTGTTTTACTACTTTAAATGGTAGTTTGGTTGTAAGCTAGTTTCAAGTGTGGTTTGACGGTTTTAGAGGTTTGAAGGTTTTTATTTCATGAATCTGCATATAGCAGAATTAATAACATTATAATTAAAATTTTTATTAAACAAAACATTAGTCAAGCTTAACACAAGTACAACAAATCTAAAACAATTCATTCACCCAAACCCCCATATCCGTAAACTCACAAACTTCAAAAACATTCGCCTACCTATTACATCCATAGCCTAGCACACCCAAACCTAACCTCTCCGTCTTCTCCCTTTCACCCAAAATTGCATAGCCCTTGCGTCATACCTCCGACAAAACCATCTCTCTCTTTTGCAAAAGCGATTCAGCCCATCAGATACAGCTACGGTCTCTACCCATACCTCTCGCATCCCTCCCGCGCGTAAATCTCAGTCGGGGGTCGTGATTTACAATGGACTGGATGCGCAACGTTTGTGCAATTCTGGAGCACTTTCTTCGGCAGGTATAAGCGTACGCACGCGCGCGCACGCGAGCCGGCTCGTAAATCTTGTCAGGGCGCAATTCCGACCGAAACTGGAGCAGAATTCCTTTGGATGGCTTTATGGGGGATCGTCGCGACGGAAAGAGGAGATGACCTTGCGCAAGGAGTATTTAGAGGTTAACGGTACTCGAAGGGTAAGCCGGCGGCTCGGCTGGTAGCTGTGTAAGGTTGAGGATAGGTATGAGATTGCATAATGCGTGGATGTCTCTGCCGTTGGGTTATATTGGAATGTTGATGGCTTTTGAGTGATGGAAAGTTAAGTTTATTGTGTACGTGGAGCTGTCCTCTGTAAAATTGAAGGGCTGCGTCCGGTTGTTTGGGTGCGTTTGGAAGAATCAGGTGGTTGGATAACCGAGAGCATGAAAAGTTGGATGTTTGAGATTATATGATTTTCTTATTCGAATTCTTTGTCAAAATTGCGTTTAAGTATTGTTACTAATTATTTTTAAATATTTAAGAAACTGACATTTTCCACAGATGCTCGTGATATCCGTTTGTTATAGGTATATAGCCTTGATAAATTAAACTTTTCTGCACAACGGGATTTCAGAGGTACGTTAGGTTTTATTTTGTAGTATTCAAATTAAGCTTTTAGTTTACAATATTTTTAGATTTTTTTACTCGTTCACCATCCAATAAAGGCAGCAGAATGGTGGAAAACTTAAAAGTTAAAAGAATTTTAGAACCTAAAACTGTAATTTATAGTCTACGAAATAAAACCTGACCCGATCTCCGAAGTCACCTTGATTTAAACTTTCTCATTATTGCCATCTTAACCTAATATATTCCAACACCAACATCCCATTACAATACTCAAAAAATAATTCTCCGCAATCGCTCTCATATTTAAAACTTCAACACTCACATATACTCCCCCGTAACGATTTCTACATTATTCACTGGAGGACCCGCAAGCAAAACGCTTTCGCACCCCGATGCACCCCGCGGCTCCACGTATATATTTATCAATCGCTCCAGAATCGGCGTCGAATCTCTCGAGGAAAAAGCGCGCACAATGAATGTTTTCACTATATCCTCTCTCCCCATTCACCTACATCCTTCTCTCTCCATCCCCCACAGTCGCTCCGGCAGACGCACTCGCGTAGGGAAAACAGGTATACACACACGCGAGTAGCGAAGCAGAAGAAAAAGGGAAAGCCGTGCGCGGGGGGAAAGCGAAATGCACAGGTAAGGGGAAGAAAGAAAACAGCGCGAAGGGTTTTTCCATATATATATACACGTTCCGACTCTCTCTCTCTCTTGTGCGCTCCGCGGGCGGCGATGCATGTACGCCAAGAATCGAGAAAGAGAGGAGAAAAAAAAATAAAAAGGAAGAATTCCGCAACGCTCCGCATTGTTCGAGCGCTCGGCCTTTGTCAAGGTCTCTCTTTTTCGTCCGGATGCGCGTATATATCGAGATCTTCGAGATCGGCTCCTTCGCATCTGCTTATAATAAGGGATATATGCGCGGGGGGGACTGAGACGCATTGAGGAAGGAATCGGTCAGCGAGGATATTGTTCGGGGGTTGCGTCGCAAGTTTAAGGGGGGGTTAGGGGTCGGAGAGAGAGAGAGAGGTGAAGGACCTGGGCTTGTGTTTCGAGAGATCGGCTGTGCTTTTGGAGGTATGTACGGTTGATTTGTGAATGTTGCGAGGATCTTTGTTTGCGTGGATTATGGGTTGCGTAATGGTAATTTTTGATGGTTTTTAGTGTTTTGATAATAACTTATTGTTGTTTTTGTATTATAATTTTATTAAAAATTATTAGCAGCTTGCGAATTTTACTTTAATTGACATACTGTTTATAAGTTCAAATACGTATACGTAATTTGTTAATGACACTTTCTGCGACTGCATCACATAAATCGTAAACAAGTAGTTTTCAAAGAATTTTGAAACATCATACCATAACAAAACCATTAAACCCAACGCATCGCCAGTCCCCAAAAGAAAAAACCTCGCCCAAAATCCACATTTCACTCAAACTCTTTGACACTCAACCCTCCCCGCACAAAAAACCATCACACCTCGCGAAAAAAAAACCTCCTCACCATCTCTTCCTCTCTATATTCCCCAACCCTCCTCCAACATCCACGCAACGAACTTTCCAGCTCCGCGTGAAATCCTCCTCTCAGCATTTTCCTAGCCTCTACTCGCCCGGATGCCGAGAAACCCGAGAGCCGCCGGCTCCTAATTTCCCTGTGTAACTCAAGCTTTTCCCTCTTTTCTCTCTCTCTCTCCACACGCAAAAGCAGAGCTCCGCGCCCAGGACATAAAAAAAGGAGAGCTCTGCGGGAGAAGAAAGAGAGCGCGATGATGAAAGCCATACGCGTGACAATAGCGAGAGCATGCGGAAGCGATAACGTAGCGGGGGTCCCTCTCTTGACCGCGCGCCACGTGTGCGCGCGACCTTTCACTTGTCGGACTTTGCTCGCGCGCGCAACGTTCCGCAAGTCTCCTTTTGTCGATCCGAACGACCGTTTGATCGCTCTTCGAAGAAGGATGTGAGTGCAGGGAAAAACGTATCGATAAAAAATGAAGAATAAATAAACGATACGCGGCGCCGATACCCGCAATTACGAGATTTTTATGCCGATGCATCTGGCAGGCAGTAGGCGCTTTTTAAAATTCCTCGAGCGCGGGGGTACAAGAGGATCCGTTAGAGGGAGTATACACCTGTTGTCGCGTCGCGAGGGCAAATTGATACCTTCGGCCGCTCGGACCTTGAATCCTTGGCCGCGCCGACTTTGCAATTTGGGAGTGCGTGTCTGGCACGCGCCGAGCCAGTGACATGTGCGCGAGGCTAATTTTTTTTACTTGCGCGCGTCGCGCGCAAGTCGAGGCATTGTTGGCACGCTTATTAGAGAGGTGGGTATAGCTGAGGAGCGATCGGGGTTCGATTTTTCAGGCGGGAAAATGCGAGCCTTTTGTCGGCCGGATGGTTAATGCATGCCGTTTGGCTAATTGCGGTATTGGATGGCTGATGGGATGGGTGGTGAATCGAAGGGATGGCTTCGATGAGGCTTTGTGAAACGAGGACAAATGGGTTGTAAGCGGTAGTGTTGGGTTTTGTTGGGCGCGACTGAAATTTATGTTTTAGTTTTTATTATTTTTTTGGTTTTCTCTTTCGTTTAAGTGGCATCTGTTTTAAGAGCTTTATTGTTTGGAGGTGCAATGTTTTTTGTGAATGGCGTTAAAATTTGTTTTATGCAATTTTTGATTATCACTTTTTTAATGGTACTGCTGAAAATTTGTTAACTAACATAAGTTAGAGTTATCGTGTTTTACATTATTGCGTTCAAGTATATATATCTATATTTACGCAAAATTTATAGTTCTTATTTGTTTTCTCTTTCAAATTTACTCAATATTTAATATGTAGATATTTTATATACTTATATACAAGAGAATCTAACAGAAAATTGGTAATTCCTAATTTATTATCACATAGCATACCTTTAAAAAATAATAGAGTTTTTCAAAGTCAGCCTCGTGCATTTCCATGATTTGTGTATGTGCTGAATTTTCTGAAAACAAAATTTTATAAGTTGGTTTTTATTAATATCATTCAATAAAATAAAATAAAATAAATAAATATTTAAAAACATATGTTGTTTATGTTGGTATTAAAATAGAACAGTATTTACGATTGAAATATAGGAATAAGAAATGAACATATATCATTGAATGTGCTTGAAATTAACTAATATTATTGTCTATGAAATCTTAAATTATGGAAGTTTTGAAATTAACATAACCAGAATGTATTTTTCTTTATAAATTTTAAACTTTCAGTTAAAAACCAATAAAAAAAATAATTTTAATGAAACAGAACCATATTATAAAGGCATAAAAGTACAAAATTATTAACTATTTTGTTTTTTTTAATGCATTTTTCGAAGTTGGTTCTTACTGTTCAACAAATTCATAATATTTTACGCATTTTCATACTAAATAATCGTAATGCGAATAAATCCAATTTTCATATTTTCAAGACATTGACGTTTTAATCTATGCACTTGCGCTTGAAATCAAAGAAAACAATTTGAAATCCAATACTTAAATTATTCGCTAATTACGAATATAGTCATATCCATAACTTTAAGATATACTTTGTTGTTGCAAACTAGTAAAATAAATGAGCTGTTCTAAAACCTTGGAAACTAGATCAACAATAGAAATAATTGTATGCAAGGCAAAATGAAAAGGAAAAATGCATTCTACAAAACTACACGTAGCTACCGTCGTGTCGCAAGCCTAAGGTCATATCCGGTGTCGTGCGAGTCACTTCTTTTTAGAATTCATTTTTTCATATTCCCATTATATGATAAATGATACGTACGTACATTAACATTTCTGAATCTTCAAAAGTAGACTAAAGAGATTCAAGTCGAACACATAAATTACTATTCTTTTCACTTCGTCATCGGCTGTCAAAGTCGACAGTTTATACTACTTCAAAGTATTGTTTAAGCTGCGTCTAAACTTATCGATTCTATTAGTAAGAGCAGCTAAATTTTTCTACCAATCATTAGATATTTATGTAAATAGAAAAAATTAATAATAATATTATTTTTTATTTAAAAATTTGTATTCTTAATGGATCTTTTTCTAACAATATTTTAATTTTTTAGACAATGTTTAGCACTGGTCTTTTTATGTCTACTCTAAGTTTGGACTTACTAGAGAGATTCATCGCTACTGGAGCTAATAATCATTTAAAGCTAATCTGATTGTAAGACTAATCCTCGCAAATGATTATTATACGCTTCATCAGGTACTTCTAATTTGAATACTATTTTATTAAATTTAGAACCGTATTTTTCATCATAAGGCTGGAAAATGCGATTTTCCAGCTCGAGAGAGCCGTCGTGTATACGATCAGCCGAGTTTGAAAATCGCTTAGGTCGTGTAATGAACATTATTTTACTCCCCCCTCTAAAAACCACTTTATTTCTCTCAAAACGAAGAAGAAAGTGAACTATTTTTAATAAAAGAAATAAAGAAATCTTTATTCCCCGTAAACTTAATTTTTCATGTCAACGGGGAAGTAAGATTTCTTTATTCCTTGTATGAGATCTTTCTTCCCCGCATAGCTGTTTTATTAATTTTTTCACTTTCTGGTGTTACGAATAGCCTGTTTTTATTATTAAAAAAAACGAAAATTAACACTTTATAATATTTAATTATATAAATATATGTATAAAAGTTATACATTTTAATTTTGAAAAAATAACATTTTTTTATAATTCATTAAATAATAAAAGTTAATTTTGAATTAAATTATCTAAAACTGTCACTCGCTCACTGTATTACTAAAAACACACTATTTATTATAAATATTATTGTTTATATTTGATGAATTGGAAATTTTTGAAGCTACTCCATCAGCATTTGATGATAAAGTGGATAAATTCACTATATTCCAATGTTTGCAAAATATTTACACATAGCAGAAGTTTTATAATTTCTTCATTTTTATTGTAATTTTGCATTTTTTAATGGTATTAGAGCTTTGTTTTCGGTTAATAAAGTGGTCACAGGGAGATCGGGAGTAAAGTACCTATGTCACATGGGCAGAAAAGTACATTATTCCCTCAGGGAACTTTTCTTTCGGGAATAATACTGCACTTTCCTCCCTTGTGACATAATGTACTATTCTGGCCACATATTGAGTCCGGAAAAGTAAATTTTCCGGTCGTAATGGTGAAAAATATACTTCTGAAGCTAAAAGCAAAACGCATAATGCTCGAATGATCAAAATCATGCTGTATACTATTCATTACTGAAACTAAAAATAATGCAGATACCAATCCAAAAATAGGTTAAATTTCAACGGGTGTTCCAAGAATATACCGATACTAATACCGGCTACATATAGTATCGAAAGCGATTTCTTCTTCTCTCACACAGACTAGATGATGTTAAAGAAGTATCCAGATGTCAAAGAAAAAATGAAACTGGTTGATATGATTAACCTTTAGGCAGATTCATTAGTTGTTTAAGAAGATAAGTAAATTTAATACCTATTAATAAGTAAAAATTTTTTGTAAAAATATTCTTATCAAATTTATACCACCTTCGCAGGTTCAAGTTTGTAGTACTTAATACTCTTGCATATTCTAGTAATGCTTTATTTTTGGAGTGAATTATATGCTATTATGCAATAGTCAGCGTCATAAATTTGGTGGAATTACAAATCGTGAGATAAGTATGCCTGTGATTAAAAAAATGATCTTTGTATCAAACTAATATCTTCATATGAAAGTAAATAAGATGTTATACTTAGAAATTTCTTTAACCAAACTCCAAGAAATTAAAACTCATTCAAACTTCATTGAAAGTAAAAGAACAATCTTTGTAGTTAAATCATGTAGGCGAAAAATCAAAATTATACAACTAAACAAAAACTGATTAGCCCTTTCTTCCGTTTGATCGTAATTCATTGACGGGATCAAAAGTTCACGATAATTGTTCTTACTTACTTGCACGTGTCCCATTTATCATCAGTAGCTCACGCATTCAATATAAAGATAGTAAGCGACATTAGATAATTTTAAGGAGCTCTCATTGTACAGTGTGCACGCAATTTATACAACTGATTTCCTTTCTGATATTACGAAACATCAATCTTTTTACTTGTTACACACCTTCACTTTTTGACTAATAATAAATGGTAAAAAATTTTCAAACATTAAAACATTTTCTTTAATATTTTTTATACGGTTAAAATTTTGGTATCTTTATTATTGATAAATGTCTAGTAACGTAACAGTTGTTAATGTAAATTTTAAAGGTAAATTAGTTATAAAGAAAGTACTAGAAACTCGATCCAAATTATGCAATAATTTGAAAGGTAAAAGAAAAGAAGAAATTTACATTAACTTTTAACTACATATTGTATTAAATTTGCGGGGTGCTCTAAGCATTGTATTAATTCCTGAACCTGCTGAATAACGTCTAAATGCATAAGTTTAATTTAAATATTTTCTTTCAAACTGTAATTATCCATTTATTTTACATATATTTAAACATTAAACATACGAGAGTAATCATCTTGCTTTGTATTCAAAATATTTCTGTGCAAAAATCAAAGTTAAGAAGATTTTAATCGTTTAAAAAAGTTATCAAAGTTTTAATCGTGTTTCAACCATTTTTGCCATTTTTTATTAGTGAAAAGCTGAAGATTTGAAAAATATTAAAATAAATTTTCAAGTATATTTGTTATTTCTTACTTGCAAGAAGGTTAAAGGTATTAATTTTATTTTAAATTTATTCGTAGCGACTCTACATTTTCAGGCTGAAATTTTGAAAGTATCAGTTATGTGCCCGGTCAGCACAATATACTAATGTTTTTTGTTTAGAATCGATGGATTAATTAATTTAAAGATTTTCATTAGTAATTATAGTTTTTCTAGACAAAGTTCAATGTAACAATAAAATATTTGGTAAA
>JAPYZA010005823.1:0-13218 GCA_030522685.1 Eupelmus azureus | reverse complement strand
AGAGCCGCGTGCGCATGCGCAATCATTAACAGACCGCACCTTGACGGTAAACGACGGTCAGCATGTGTTATTTAAAAATTTATATGTTTTAACGAGTGATGAAAAATTAAAGATTAGTAAAAAATTAACTAATGTTAATAATGGCGGATTTATGGCACTTGTGCTATAAAATAGTATACGATACTCGTGCCTTAAGCGGCTCATTATTGCACGACGTGAAGTTAGCGCCCGAGCGAAGCGAGGCACACGTATCGTAATGTACTAATTTGCTGTATGTTGTTTTTCATCAATTCTAATAAAATATAATGAAACATTAAACAACGACTGACTACCGTTGATCAGGGTGGGCAAAATCCTTAATAAGTATTAGTTTCATCCACAAATACGATCTGCTTGGATTTTCCCTATCCTTAGTCATTACATAAAGATCAAAGCTTATCCTTTGAAGTTTACCCATCAGACCCTTAATAGCCCTATCAATGTATGTGTTTATCCTTATTTTCACTGTAACACGCAGCGGAATCGTAGTTTGTTGATCCTCCAGGTATATATACAATGTAGTAATTAACTGGAGAAAGCGAGTTTGATCAAAATTCTACGTAATAATTTCAAATTTGAATAATTAGATTAATAATAAAATAAAGGTTTTTTTTTGGATATTAATAATTTATTCTATTTCCAATAATATAATTTATGTTATGAGTTAGATATATTATATATTATCTATTATTACTTTTTATATCGTTAATTTTTTTAAATTTGTTTAAAATAATTTTCATTTGAATTATCAAATTCTTACAATTTTTAATCATTTGATTAATTAATTTGTTATTAATTAAGTTAATTTTTTAACTGTAAAGATGGGTTAAGGCCTCTTTGATGGCTTTTCTTCAGATTTTTATTTTATATAAATATATTCATTTCGTTTATTTAATTTGAATTATTTTATTCTTAACAAATTATTCACATAATATTCTGATTAAATGAAATAACGATATTTTTCAAACTAAACAGCTCTTACATTTCTTGTTATACAAATTCTGTGGGGTGGGCCCAAACTGGTTTATCGTCGTAGGGATTAGGTACTTATAGTCTAGTGTATTTGAATAAAGTATACCAATTACGACTCGCAGACGACTCGCCGTCTTGGCGCCCATATATATACAACTTAATGTGGGACTTAAACGCCCCCGTCTGGCACCTCGGGAAATAATTTTCTACTACGAACTGTTTAATTGAAGTACCAATGTTTCATGAAAAATTAAAATATTGTTTAATGAAATTTTGCTACTTATGTGTGACTAAAAATTCAATTAAGTATTTTATAATTGAAAATTATAATTAATCGATAATTGATTTTAGATTGATTAAATAAAAAATTTGTAACAATAAAATTTTCACTATTATTAAATTACAGTGTATATCTGTGGCTTCCCGTAATAACCAAATAAGTCACATGTTTTGAAAATTGAGTATACACCAGTTTTGGAAAGCGTGAGGGCTCCTTTTCCATATACAATTTATAAACTTTCCGACAAGTTGATGATGTCCCACAGAGATATCACATCGGTTCTAAGCGAATAAGTCGAATTTCTGTGATGAAAATAAAAATTCTGTAACTGAAAATTAGAAATCTATTTAGGCTTATTATTACATTAGCAGATATAGCCAGAGATTCATATACTGTTTGTAACTTTTTATAAAAACATCAATAAAAATATTTATGCAGAACATTTAATGAATAAATTAAAAAATTTAGTACATAATAATTGCAAAGTTACTTTTCACGAATAATTAACTGTTGCACATCTCAAAATTTTACCCCTACTGAGCGTAGAGTGGGAGAAAACTTCAGTTTAGAAGGGAGGGGTTACAACGACATATAAATTCTAGTCCCACAGTCCGCACCGGTCAGATCAATCGACTTGCCTGTGCTTTCAACAACTCAGTTTGAGAAACGCGCTCCTTGCAAAGATACTAAATTAACATTTCGTAAAAATCATTCTACAATCTTAAATTCTTCTCTTCACCGTGACTCCAAGCTAAACTTCAATAGACCCTCCGCAATGAAGCTACTTCCGCTGCTTCTCGCTATCACATTTCTCGACATCGTCGATTCCCGCTTCGTCTGCCCGGACGGCTTGCCGTGCTACTGCTACTCGAGGCGCACCGGCGATAGCTATATTAATTGCGTTACCGGAATCAGCATACCTTCGTCCTTCGATGTGAAGATTAAGACCGCGAAACTAGTAAGGATCCACTGTCAGAATTCGCCCGACTGGTCGGATTTCCTGCTTGGCTGGACCATCAACGTCGGGCCCGTAAAACAGTTTGTGTTCAATGACTGCGCACCACCAGGTGCCGAAGACGCAGGCTACATTATTCAACAGATGAATGTTAGTGATGTTGAGTATCTGAGGTACGAGGATATAAAGGCCAAATTGACGCCTGAAGATTTAGACGCCTTCCCGGCAGTACAAAATTTGGTGCTGTTGAACAACGATTTATGGGATATAGATTCGCGGTTGCTGAGAGGTAAGATTTTGTTGAAGATTCCATTTTTACAGCGCAGTTGCTTTTTTGTTGTCGGTGTAATTAAGAGTTAGGAATTTAAATTTCACAAGAAACTTACGCTGATTTAAAAAGTATTATTAAAATAACGCAAATGAATTATTTATTCATTGATGATAAACTAAAGAAACGCGTGGTATTAATTGAATTTTAATTTCAGGACTTGTCAATTTAAAGCAGCTCGAGATTAGAAGTTCGCAAATTCAAATATCTGGCGGATTATTTGATAGGGCAAGCGCTTTAAAAGCCTTAGAGCTGAGCAACAGCCATTTGGATGCATTAAAACCCGGCGTGTTCAACGGCCTGAAGAATATCGAGCTTTTGAATCTCTGGAAAAACAATCTCACTGTATTACATCCTAAATTGTTCTGCAATCTCAGCACTCTCTTGACTCTGGACATCCATCAAAATAATCTAAGCACCCTGCCCGTCGAGATTTTCGCTGATCTGAAAAATCTGAAGATCATCAACTTCGGTTCTAACAATATTTCATCTCTGCCTGAGCATCTCTTTAAACACAATCCCGATTTAAAGATCGTTAAGATGCTTTTCAATAGAGGCAACCTCACGAGTCTGCCAAACGGATTATTAGCAAATCTCACTAATTTACAAATAGTGTCTTTAATGCACGGAAGGCTCACGAGCTTGCCTGAGAACTTGCTTTGGGGATCGACGGGGCTGCTGGATTTAAACATTAATCAGAATCACCTGGCAAAGCTACCAGGTAGTCTTTTAAAGGACACCGTTGAACTGCACTCGCTTAGTTTGGCGTTCAATGAATTGACAGAGTTACCTGATGGAATTTTTGAGAATACTAGAAAGATGATCAAGCTTGATCTTTCAAGAAATCATTTGAAATCAATTAATGCGTAAGTTCTTATTTTCTGTGATGACTGATATTATTTTCTAATGATGTTAATGTTGATTTTCTAATGAATAATGATCTTTTGCGCAGAGGCACCTTAGTAGGATTGCAGTCGCTACAGGAATTGACCATGGAGAGCAATGAATTGGAAATCATAGATTTTGGAGCCTTCAGTACTCTGGTTGAGCTTAAAATCGCAAAATTTTCTAACAATAAACTGTCTTTCCAATCTTATACGTCAGATTTCGGCGCAAGTACTGTCTCACCATTCTGGCCTTGTGACGCACTCGAGGAACTTTACTTGTCTTACAATAACATTTCCAAAATGTACACGGACTGGATATTAAGTAAAAATCATCTTCGTAAACTAGATTTATCCTACAATTCATTTAAACAAATTGAGGTAAGTTTATTGTCAAATCATATTCACTTTTAAAAAGTTTACCATTAAGCTCCCACTGTCAAATAATTTTGACTTTTAAAATGTTTACCATTAAGATCCCACGATTAAAATTGACTAAATTTTTACTGAAACTTTCTTTCAGACAATGGACTTAAGATTAACTTCGCAGAACACAAACGTAGACTTGAGTCACAACTCCATCACCAAAATCAGTCTCGCAAGATTACAAAGAGCTGCCAAATTTCTTGATTCATCTGGACTCCCTAAATACTTTCGTTCTTGCAATGTGACAATCCGCCTCGATGCCAATCCGATCAAATGCGACTGCAGCCTTTACCCTTTCTTACGCTTCATAAACGGCGAGCTGCTGCCTGAATACCGTAACTTCTCCCTGCTGGATCTGGAAAAATTAAGCTGCGCAAGTCCAAAATACCTGGAAGATACAAAACTGATTAACTTGGAGCCATCGACGTTTATGTGTCGCGTTGAGAATAACGACTCGACGATACCAAACGATCCTTGCAGTGCTGTCGATGGCGAATGCGATTGCTGGCACAGACCTGCCGATAATACACTGATATTGGACTGCGCAGAGAGGAATTTAATAAAGGCGCCCCTGTTGATTAATGTCACGGGAATCGATAACGTAGAACTGGATCTGTCGATGAATCGTTTAAAGAAGGCACCGAATATGACGCACAACGGATACGAGAAAGTGAAGAGTCTGAATCTGTCGGGGAACAACATTGGGATTATCGATGAGAGCCTGATTACTCCAAATTTAAGATATCTTAATCTTGACGGCAACAATTTGACATCAATCGATACGAGGATTTTACTGAAGATCTTAAACGCATCACAAATTATTGAATTGACTCTCCGCAACAATCATTGGCCTTGCGATTGTTCTTCGCGCGATCTTCTCTTATTTATAAAATCCAACTTTCGGAAAATTCCTGATTTTGTGAATATCAACTGCGGGAGCAGTAAAGTTCCTTTCTTGGCTTTATCCGTCAGTGAACTCTGTCCCGTTTTATTTGAGATCATCATAATTTATGGTGCTATCTTTTCTAGTCTTGCTGTTGTTGTTGGACTTATTACGACGTCTCTTTACTTCCGGTTCCGCAACAGATCGTCGTTGAACAATGTTAAATAATTTTAAAAGAATTTATGTGAATTTTAAAATCGACAGGTCAAGGCTTCATCAGTATGATTTTATAAATGTAATAAATTATTTTTTGTCAAAAGTTAAGACTTTAATACTCATTATTGCAAAAAAAATGTTTTCAAAATTATTGAATTATTTCATAAAAATTTTTCAAAAACTTTCAAAAAATTTGAAAATTTAATACATTAATTTGAAATTAATTTGCAAAATGTTGACTATTTTCGAGTAGCGGGAGGTAAAAGTTTTACCACCCTCTGCATAGAAATATTCAAATATTCAACTTTCCATTCATTTCTGATGCACGAAAAAGGGCCTTTTTCATGCACGGGTTGAAAAACATATATTATTCACTTATTACAGTGTTATCGATTAATTATAGAAATTTCATATTTCATTAAATTATATGTGTAACTTATCATGCTCAATCAAATAAAAAATTATTATTTAAATTAGAATTTATTTAAAAACCATTGTATTTTTCTATTTTCTAAACATCGTAAAATAATGGCGAATTACTGGAGCTAATCTTAGCATACATCACATTTGTATATTTCACACGTATTAAGACTGGTTTGTGGATAGAAAAGTATATCTACAGTCTTACAAAAATATCTGTATGTTCACTATACATATACTATAACAACATGTGTACAAAACTATCATTATCATCTAAAATGGTAGTTTAAAATTTTACAAAAATGACACGCATCACAAATAGTGATTGCGAAAGTTTAAAGTAAAGCTTTTAGTATACATAAAGAAAGGAAACTACTGAAAATTTCTATAAGTAAAGCCTATTTGTCACACTTTTCATACTGTTTCACACTATAGTATGAAAATTTTTGTATGTCATTCACCTATACGCGATTTAAAAATTTTGAGCTACAGGCTATATTTAATTCAATTTCAAGTTAATTTATTTTTTATCAAGTACTAAAAGAGGAACAATCTTTAAACTAAGTAAAATTTTCCCCTTTGTACAATATTTGAGTAAATCCAAAACAATGACTTTGAAAAAATAAAAAAGGACGGCGCTCCAAACATCAATCTTCCTAAAAATATTTCATTAATCATAAGCTTCAAAAGCAGTTTTCAATTATCAAATCTCTCGTGAAAAAGAGCTAAAAAGTAAATTATAAAGAAATCAGTCGTCCTTCTTGCTGGACTGGCCGACGAGGTAGTTGAAGTCCTTCATCTCGCTAGCGTCGCGGCAGACGTGATCGTCGCGGTCACAAGCGAAGCCAACACCACACGGACAAAACATAAGATAGACATCCTCGAGGACTAGCTCAAGCCCGTCCGGATAGTTCCTGCTGCCATTGGTCATCAGAGGGCCACCTGGCCGGCAGAACTCGCCCTCCTCGTGACGGCGCTGACAGCGCGGGTAGCTGTACCTTTCGTGGCCTGGAATGACAATGCTAATTTTAGAGAGAAGATAATATAGGCGCGGGAACAAAAAAAAAATTATTACTGATGTCACGCGGAAAGCCCCAAGTGTTTAGAGTCGCGGATGAACTAATGTCCTGGAAGTTTTAAGGAAGGTCGAGGACAGTTATTGTAGGATGGCCTTGGGAATTAGCATGAAAATGCGGATTGTCGATCTCGATTATAGCGGTCCAAATTGAGCAAGGGTCATTAGCTTCTGCCCACGGTGTAGGTATGCCCATAGAGAAGTAACATTTTAATGAACGCGGGTATTTGAATGACGTTGCGTTTAGATGAAGTTAGTATACTTATATTAGATTTATGGTAAGGGCGTGTATATTAATTTTCTTGAACATAATTAATTCAAAAAGTTTTTAACCAAAAAGTATTAACTTGAATTACTAAAGCAAGCAAACGAGATATAAGAATTGACAAGTGGCCCTTCATTTTGGAGAAGTACAAAAAATTCACCTTATAAAATTTTTCATACTGTCTCATACAAAATTTCCTATAAATTACAGAAATTTTTTCGATTTTTCTGTCTGTAACAGCCATATAATAACAGCTTTGTATATTGTAATTTTTCCAGAGACTCCTTTCTTAGTGTGAGAAACTACTCCAAGGTATATACATGAGAATTTAATATCATCAAGAGAATTTTTTATTTCTTTTATGCAAAAATTATTATATGTTCAGTTTCAACAATAACCAAAAAAATTTGCGAGTTGCACCGGCACAAAGTGTCACAAAAAAATGATTTTTGATAATTTTTTAGAACAAAAACATAAAATTATTATTTTGCACCAACCTATTGTACAGCAATATCCAGGAGCGCAATCTAAGGTGTTGGTGCAATCAATCCATTCCGGTAAATTTGTCGATCGTTTTCTTACACTGGCTGCGTACAGAGTGCCAATCATCAGGCCCAACAATAGAGTTCTCGTCGTCGTCTTCATATTCATTTTTTTAGTCCCCAATTTCTATCTTTCCTGAAACATTAGTTATCATTAAAATTTCTTTTTTAAACTAAGGTTTGTTGTTATTTTATTCTTATTGTTACTTAAAACAACAAATCAAATAAGTGATCTTTATATTCATTTTCATTTTTTTTATTGTTCATACAGTAACGCAATTACTTTATAAAGATAGGTATTTTTAATATGAATTTTAAAAATTAAGTATAAAAAAAAATGTTAACGACGTTATTGTTTATTTTTAAGTTTTCATTCCGACAGTGTGGTAATATAAACGAAGTGTTTTTCATTCTTACGGGTAAATACGACTATGAAAAAATTGTTATTGTTAAGCATTACGCGTTCTACATTTCATGCCATTTTCTCAATAAATTGCAGGAATTCGCTGGTTTATGTCCTTCAGAAAATAGTTTTAGAATAAAGTCGGTCTTCCAAACATTGAAAGCGATTAACCGATGATTATCGTAATAGCAATTATCGAACAACCCACGTTGAGTTTGAGTGATGATTTCATCGGAATAATAATTAATACGGTTTAAGCTGTATCCATCGGCGTTTAATCGATAGCTGAACTTTGACATCGAAAATATAATTTACTGTCTTATCTCTTTGATGATGTACCAGTTAATAAATGAATCGATAAAATAACAAATTTTGGAAATGTTTAAAATTTTATGTTTTAAGTTAGTTTATTTTGAAGCGAATAAGGTGAGTCTTAATTTATGTAAATTATGATACTTCATTCGATTTTTATCACGGTAGAGCAAGTTCTTGGAACATCTGCGTATTGTCTTCAAAATACAAGGAAGTATAAAATATATGCGAACGAGAAAACAAAAGACCAATGACGTATAAAATAATTAACTACCATGACGGACAAACTTTTAAGGTAAAGGCCGTTAACTATATGATCTTTAATAATATGTTTACAAATTTTGCTTCGAAAAGTACATTTAATTTTATGTACCAATTATAGAAATTTAAGTTAAGTATAATGCAAATCATATATTGAAACTATAAAATATATATCAATACATATTATGGTAATGTTGAAAACAGCCCATTACAGTTTCCTTCGTAAATTCTTTTATTTAAATTACAATACCTTCTATGATTCAAACCTATTAAACCTTTTGTAAGTAATTGAAGAAAACTCATAAATATGCGATGATCTTAAAAAAATTGTGTACGCGCATCTCTGAATATACTTCAATCTGTTTTTAATGAATTAAGCTACCCATCGATCTTTCAATTAAACAACTACGTCATATTTTGAAAGACACATTTTTAGTTACCAATGAATATAAGAAATAGCAATTGACACATGACTTTTGTATCTCACCGCCTACCTACACTGTGAAACTCGAGAACAATTAATTGAAATATGACTGATCCACTGACTGTGTATGTAAAAAAATCTTGACCGAATTTGGTCAGGCGTAAATGTAACCACATCTTGCATCCTAAAAGTTTAAATTGCTCCACATTCTAAGTTTGTACAGTTGGTATAAGTAATAAATAAAAGTAATGAATAAACAATATTGACACAGCTTCTGCGTGAGTTGCTGCACAATTCAGAAAACTTATTGTCATTTTATTGTTACAGCGTTCCGTCATCGAGATCACAAAAATAATAAACAAAAATATAATAATGAAAAAGATGTCAGGGCGGTAATCTTGAAACTTTGGAACGTCCTCACAGCTATTAAGATACGTCAGAGTGTATAGATGCTTAGAAATTGATAAATCATCATTTATGCAAAGAGCGAGCGAGATAGAGATAAACTACATTCTAATTACTGCGCGCGCCGCGATTTGTTGTAACGCCTATTAATGGCCTTAGCCTTGTCTTGTTCATTCGCTCGCTTGGCTTTTTTTTTTTTTTTAATGACGAAGCCAAATAGCTGCCTCGATGTTTAGACTCGATTCCAATCTTGCACATATATGAGTATAGAGTGACGACATGCGCGTAATTACAATAACTCAAACCGAACTATTTACGAATTTTTTGTTCGGGAAAATTAATATTAATGCGTAGGAGTCTTTCGTAAAAATGTCAGATTTTTGGATACGTTGTTTTTGTTTTGTTGTTGGTTTGAAGTAATAATAATTTTATGTACAAAACAGAAGTAACAACAAAAATAAACAATAATGAGATAATAATGCATTTTTTATTGGAAAATAAGTACTTTTTTATAGTTCCACAGACATACTACTAGAAAATAGCTTTTTTTGAACTAGGATTCGTTTTTTGTTTTACTGACATACACAGAACAAAACAAACAATTCGCTTAGCTTTTATATAAATTTCCGTATATATGTATAACGTGTGTTCAATTTAAAACTAATTTAAAATTGTTCACACTAATATTACTTATCACTAAAAAAGAAATATATATATTATCGTTTTCATTCTTTACTCTATTCACTTAAATTAGTAATTAATAATTTTGAAATTAAAGTATTATAATTATAAATCTATGTACATTGTTTCGAAAAGTAATCGTAAAGTCATTAAATTTTTTTTTATTAACTTGTATAATAAATTATACATTTATAAAGAATATCGAACAAGAAATATGGCAAATAAATATTATTTGTTTCCGTACCTGAAGTTTGCAGATATTTGAATTCTGTATAATGTACTTTAAGTTGAATGATAAAACTGTTGACGATGGAATACAATAGTACTTAATACTTATAACAGATGAAAATTTTTTCTGTATCTATTTAACTATATTTTTTGTATATTTAAGTAACTTTTATCTTTATACAAAAAACATAAATATATAACACATTTCCATATTTATTTAATAAATAAATATTGAATATTATCTATCGCTATTGTTTGTTTCGTAAATAAATAAAAGTTGTAAAAACCAATAAAGTAGAGTTTAAAGCACATAAGCAACAAGTTTTTATTTAATCTATATTCTTAAAATAATATATATTATAAAATAATTTTTTTTTTAATATCAATCTAAGTTTTTATAATAAGCTCCCAGTCATACTAGCCATCTGTAGTTTACTTATCAAAAAATCATTTTATTTTGTTTTTTAAACAATCTCTTTACTTTGATAAATCATGAAAATTATCAGAATAATAAGAATACCGATTCGCAACACCGAATTCTAATGCCCAGGAACTAAGTAAAATCCAATTAACAATTACAGCACTATTACACTTTTAATTATGACTTATACAACATCATTTGCATACAATTCATCCGCTTAAAATATCCACGATCTCTCTAAACACGTTAAAAGTAATTAGATGTCAGCAAAATGGTAAATAAACAAAATAAACAAACTTACTTTTAAAATAACAAACAAAAACACAATACAGCGCTCAGGAGGCGCGTACGCACTTGCACTTGTTCACCAGTCGAAATCTACTGGACGTTTGACAGTCGGCGAGCTTCTCGACTGGCCGTTTTATACATAGAGTCACGAGTACAGCAGCGCTCCGAGGTTCGCGAGCTTCTGAGCCAGCTCTACTGGAGATTCGACGGTTTTATTCGCGGCTTTTCGAGTAAGACACTCATTGTGTAGATCTTTAAGATGTTGGTGCGACAAATGCGCATTGTGTTTTGGTTGAATTCTGTAGGTATCTGCATGATTTTGAGATGGGAAAATTGTGGTTTGCATGGAATGTTGGTATTAATTTGCAAAAATTGTGCATCATCGAAATTGTGAGACGGTTTTGTAATTGTGTTGTATCAGTAAAGCCTAAAAAATGGGAGACATAATAGGCGTGGGAGATAAAGGCGCATTCAAGTTTTGATGTTATTAGAGTCATCTCGACAATGTTTACTCATTAGAACAATGTGGTATTAAATTAAAAAGATAATTTCAAGTTCGCATTTTGGTAAAGGAAAATGCAAAATAAAAACTACATCACCGGATTTTCCAGAATCCGATTTGGATCTAAAAGGAAAATAAAGGACGTGTCAACGTATTTACTGCTGACTAATTTATACGCTGAATCAATGTAATGTTAAACACGCGAATAATCAAAAAATTCGCATAATAATACGTATTTTGACGACGTACATTCCTTCACGTTTTTTGACGAAGATTAATTTCTTTCAAAATTGCATGGAAAATAACAAATTATTGGTGAATCATCATTTTTGAATTTGTACGGCGTTGAAAATAGTTTTACTAAAAAATTTATAAACTAAAATCATTGTTTTTTACATTTTATACTTTCTATTTATTTAATGCTCTCGGAGTGTTGATGTAGTGCTGTTAGTCACTTTATACTACTGACATATTTTGCGAAATTCTTTCTTTAGTTTTCATTTTTGCGGGAGCACAATATCAACCAAGTTCTAAGAGCTGTAACATTCAAAGTATTTATCCGCGCAATTCTTTTCCTATACATTTAGTTCTACATTTTCTTAACACTTTTTACGCTCCTTCAGTTAGTATCACATAAAGCATCGATAATTTCAAGGTAGTTTTACTCTATGTATATAATTACTATTCATAATTTATATCCATAATTATATAAGTACCTAAGTGATTTACGCCAATCGCCTAAATCTTATAATTAACTGACGCGTGCATCTATTTATGAACAGATATTTAAGTATTTTGTCTAATAATTAATCATACAGATTTGACTACAATAACACTTACCTTTATGGCACTATCGCGCCTCCTAATACATGTTCCTCTGCAAATTTTAATCTTTAAGAATTCATTAAAAGTACCTAAATTTTAGCCAAAATATTCACGGCAACAGAATCGATCCGCATCGCTGAATGGACAACGCAGCGAATCAAGGGGAGCAAAAATTTCGGAATAGTAGAAGAGCATCGCGTAACGATCATAAGTACGCATCTTCTATACGAAGGTACTATATAAACGAGCACGCGCGCAACTCCACTTTTAACCGGTGGCTACAAGAAATACATCAGAGAGAAGTCAGATCCCGTCGCTCTCAGAGGGACTGCATTTGTAATTGGCGCTTTCATTACTTATTGAGGGTCTTCGAGGAATTTTTCGAGAGGTTGGCCCAACAGCGGCTCTGATCCATTAATTGATCGGGCAATTAAGTTGGATGAAGCACCAAACCGATTTTGCTGTTGCGACTGTAGTGGCTCCGAATTTTGCCCGCGCGCTCGCTTCTAAGAAATTTTATGATGGATTGCTCTTTGTAGGTATTTATTTATTTTTTTTTTTATTAAAATTTAAGCAGTTTTGAATTTTATTGGCAGAATTCATATAAAGTAAGATTTATCTGGAATAATATTTTCTGGGTTTAATTTTTTCAATTGTTATTTTATGTTAATTTTAGCAGAAATGTTTATACTATTTTTTGTAAATAATTTAAATTTATCAGTTAACTGACAAAATTAAAAAATAATGAAAAAATTAACGCTTTAAGTTGAAGACTAAAGACTACAAAGACAGTGACGTTAGTTTTAGAAATGTATTACATTCTATTAACAATAGTTTAAAGTTTTCATTACATAATTTCATAATGTATACAAACATATTTGAAATTTAATAAAAACTTATAAAACGTATATAATTGTCCGGAAATAAACAAAAATTAATAAATTGATACTTATAATATTATATCAAAATTCCTCTGAAAAATCTAACCTCAGCCAACTTAATTCCAGATCGCCTAGTGGTTTAATAATCTAGCAGGAAAAAGTTTAATGGTGTTAAAAAAAAAAAATAAAACTCCGATCCTATGTAAAATAAAAAGAATGATCCGCTTCTCCAAAAAAGGTGGTCACAGTCGATACTACAGTCAGGTCACAAACATAGGACGTTTACAACACTGGGGGCACCT
>JAPYZA010005822.1:0-27533 GCA_030522685.1 Eupelmus azureus | reverse complement strand
GAGCGGGGAATATTGCAGCCTTGACAAATTGCCGCGCTGAAGGCCGACCCCGGTAATTACGGGCCAAAGGAGATACGCGTCGCGCGCTCTCTCTCTCTCTCTCTCTCTCTCTCTCTCCTTCTCTCTCCACCGCTTCGCGAGCCGAGTCTTCTTTTTCTCGCGGCCGTTTATGCGCGCGTATGTGTGGGTATTATATGCGCTGCTATATGTGAGATAGCGCGAGGTGCATTCCTTTACGCGATGTCTCGCGCGACGTGAACGAGGCTGATTCGAGCAGGACGGGTTGATGGGTCGATTTGGTTGATGCGTTTATTTTATTTCGGTGTTCTTGGCTTTGTTTTCTTGGGAAGTGATTTTTTTTTTTTTATTACTCTACTTGTAATTTCTTAATTAGCAGCGTGTTAATTAATAACTGTTATTTCAAAGACGATTGTCTGATTATAAATTGAAATTTCGAGGTGATTATATACATGACTCAAAAGCGTAAGTACTTGTTTAAGCTTCTTTCAGAAAAGGTTTTCCCAGCAAATGCAATTTTCAGTGAACAATAACTTTAACGACGTTTTTCATCATATAATTTCTACAAACATAAAGATCCGCCGGTTCGCCGATTGTTAATTTACGCCGCAAACAGAAATTTCCGTTTTTTCCAGCTTTTTATAATGAGAAAACATCTTTCAGGACATTATTGTCCTGCTTAATTCATTCCCCGGAGTCGTTATTCGACTCTTCGCATGAGGATTTACAATGTTGTTAATGACATTAGCTCGCGCGTATAGATTAAAAGATAAATTTTAAGAGCATTGTGTTTTATCGGCTGCAATTAGCATAATTTGTCGACCTGTTACTTATTTTTTCGATAAGCCATCTTAACCAGCATGCTTTGTAATATACAATTGCGCCTCGAAATGGCTTCTTTTTGATTGAGCTTCGAAGAAAAGCCACTCGCCGCCTTACCAAGAATACTACAACTCTGTTCTTCATAAATTTTGGAATACGCATTTACACGTATTTAATTTTTCGAATACGTAATACCCAACTTATCCGTATCTATTTTTAAAATGCTCATACTTAAATCAGCAAAATCTCTTCGACCTCGCAAAGCCACATTACCCTCGCAATCCAATTCCCTCTCTCTTTCCCGCGTACCTAGAAGCTGTATCCATTCAGCCGAATCCCAATCAAACCCTCATCTCGCTCGGTCCTGCGAAGGCAAATAAGGCACACAGTGGAGAATTATCGGCGGACCTTTTTTTCGCTCGCTCTCTCTCTGTCCCTCTCGTACCTCTATATACGTGACCTCGTGCTACCGCGAGTGCACGCGGAAAGATTGAGGTCGGATCTCGCGCGCGGACGACTCGAGGAACGGCTTGTCTTATACATATGGAGAGCGGGAGCCGCTACCTTTTGGGCTCCTGCAAATTTCAAGGAATCCGATATTAGCGGACGCGAGATTGGGTCCCACGAACGAGCTGGATTGCCTGCTTAATGAGATCTGACTTGAGTCTCTTTGTTGCGTCGGGGGACGCTTAAGAATTTATCGGGAAAAGCATTTTTATTGATGAGCTTATTAATTTACGGCTTTCGAGCGTAGGATCAATATTTTGAATAGCAAGAAGCGACTTACATTCGCCTGTACTCCCTGCATACAATTCTACAAAAGCATCCGAAAAGAATAAGCAAAGAATGCAAGTCGCTGTAAAGTTTCATTTGCCGCTCATTAAAAAAAGACCAATCATCTTTATGAATCCAGCCCGGGACAAATCAGGCCCGCCGCTTGGCGGCTGGAACGGCGCAACAAAGTCCAGCCCGTCTAAAGAAACATAAATATTTCGTCGCTGCCTTCATCTCCCTCGCTCCCGCTCGCTATATATACACCCACGAGTATATCCAACTCGCCATTAGCCGGCCTAATTTATGCATCATCAGCAGGGCCGACAGTAGGAACCCTTTCTTCCTGCATCCATCTTTCGTGCGATGAAAAGTTTCTAAAGATTTTCCCCGGCGCTGCTAGTCTTTATACGCTCGCGACGTCTTAATTACGCCGCGCGGCGCCGAAGGGTTACGGGGCCGAGTCTTTTAAAGCAGCCTGGAAACTGCCTCGCCGTCCTCGCTAATATCGCTCCCCTCGCTTTTCTCCTCGCCCCGCCAACAAAGAGCCAATAAACGCACGCCTACCTGTCCGCGCGGCTCTATACAGCTATACGTGTCGTCGGATTCGTGCGGGAGAGGAAGAAAAAGAAGCGGAGGGATCCGCTCGAGATGCGACAATAAGACTATAAAACGCGCGTTCGGCGCTGCGCTCGTCAAACAATGTGCCCTTCCTCTCCAAGACGTTTCTTTCGTTTTCGAGTGTCTCGAGGCTCGAGCTACCGCGCCGCGCGCTTATGTGCTCCTTTGTTGCGCGCGGATACTGCAGCGGCCCTGTCGGCGGATATTTCATATTTCTGTTGTGCGCCGGATTTTATGTGCTTTCGCTTGGCTTTCCCGCCTCCTCGCTCTATGCTTTTACAATGCGGTGAGCCGTAACAGTAGCGCGTTTGACGAAATATCATGGCGAACGGAACTTACGTTTTCAGCCTCGTGGATTATTCGCGGCTGGTTCTGGACTTTTTAGCGCTTACTTTTTTTTTCTCAACTCACCTGAAACAAAAAAAGAATATATTTTTACTATTAAGTACATATTGCATTTAGATTATTTATTTTTTTATTTATTTATAATTATAAGATTTAAATATTTCAATATTCGTTAAAAACAAAAGTGTTGCGGCGTTAAAAATAGCGCAGAAGTTGTACAGCTATTTTTGAACTTGCTCATGGAACGTGGAAACAACAAACATTTTTAAACAGCCCTCTATTTCGGCATTTAACGTGCGGCGCACAACTAAAATTACAATCATTCCCCAGCGGGGCCAAAGTAAATCAAGCATCATGAAATTCGCGAAAGCAGCAAGTACAGCGCGCGAGCGAGCGAGCGAGAGAGAAAGAGAGAAAGCCGGGGGCCTCGCTTGTTTTTTTCTCATGATAACGAGCCGCCCGCCAGCTCCCGGAGTTCATTATAAAATGACGAGCTTACTTTTAAAGCGCTTTTTCAGGTTGCGGGGGCGAGTTTTAAAACAAACTCTCATTCCACGCGATGATAATGATTCCGTGCCGCATGGAAATCTTGGCAGCTCCATGCTCGCGTATGTACAGCGGAAAAAGCGTACGTGTGTATAAACGCGCGTGCTGGTAACCCTGCACGACGCTGTTTTCTGCGCTCGCAGCTGGTGCGTCTTCGATTCGGCCTGACTCGGGCGTTGCCGAACACGAGAAGTTTTCCCAAGTTGCCATTGCTGCTGCTACTGCTGCTGCTGCTGCTGCTGCTGGTGTTGCTGGTGAGCGCGAGCGGCCCTCGCGTGGCAGGCTAACGTTTCCTCCGTTAGCCTCCCCCGAGAAATAAAGCGCTTTAGCGATAAGAACCTTTCCGCGCCGTCCCGTACCTACCTTGCACCTACATGCCACCTACTTGCCTTATACGTGCAGCCGTTTTCGCTTTTCGCCTATACGTAGAGCAAGAGAGAGACCCGGTTTTTCTGATTAGCGAGGGCTGGAAAAAGCTCGAGCTGTGCAGGGACGTTGCTTTTAGGATGGCTGAGGCGAGTACAACCTTGCTGACGTAATGCGCGTCGACAACTCGACAATGAAGGCTTCTTTCTTCTTATAAAGAGGGATAAGCGCGTCTTGCTGTTAGATTATATACAGGTATATTGGTTCTGCAAGTATGGCTGGAATCGATAGGATCCGATCGATAGGATGTAATTATAGTTCGGTTTCGAGCTCCTCAAGTGACGCGAATTCTAAAAAAGATGTATATTCCGTTAAATTAAGTATTCATGGGAGTGTGGTTCATTTAAACGTGTAATTTATTCCTTGCTGTCGCTAGATAATTATCCTTAACTACTGAATATTGCAAAGCTTACCTACGACCTAGTTAATTATTAAATCCGATTCATTATTAGTCAGTTAGTCAAAAGTTAAAGTTAATAGGTTCTTCAAATTCTTGATGCATTAAGTATTACTTCGTAGAATTAAATTTTCTCTTTGTTTAACTATTATTTTAGATAATTTAATGTAAGGCATTATGAGATGTGGATTTATTAATTGTGAAAATTACCGCAAATAACATAAAAATAAAAATAATTAAATATAAAAAGTTTTAAAATATAAAAAAGTTGAAAAAAAATTCTATAAAATCCCACAAAAATTAAAATTTTTCTACTTTCGTAGTTAATAACAGAATGTAACGAAACATAACGTCCTAAAAGCGCATTCCTACTTGAAAAACACGGAAAAACCTTGACACATCCTCCGCCGGCGAACAAAGCCAGACAAGAACATAAATATCATCGGGCAACAACGAAAAAAGGCGTATATAAATAATTCGTGATCGTGATCGCGTTTAGCGTAGCTCGCTCGCCTCTACCGACTCTAGGGGGGCATCCATTTTCCGGTGGGCGGCGCAGTGTCACCGTCGCGCTCGCGGGCTCCGATTGGCTGGCTCCCGCACGACACATGCACATATATATGTATACAGATCGGGGGCTCCTCTCCGCGCGGCACACATACACGCCAGGTGCGTTTCGCGCTCGATCCCGTGACGTCATTAATCCAGCCATCCGTCGTGCGCTCTTCTCCTCGGGGGAGTGAGCCAAAGCCATTGTGTGCTCGGCGAAGAGAGAGAGAGAGAGAGAGAGGCGGGCGGGGGATCATGCCGCGCAGCTGCTGTGCCTGGCCTCTGTGTGTTGTGTGTGTCGAAGGTTTTTCGGAGCGGCGTCCCCGATCTGTTTTTCGGCCACATGAGACACGTGTGCGAGTGGATGCGAGATTCCTCGCGGGGAAAGAAATATGGCGGAAAGCTGATCTTCCTAATGTGTGTGTTGAGAGCGGAGGAGAGAGTTTGTGGCTTTTGGGTAGACGGCTGCGTAGATAAACTTTGTTGTATACTTTTTGTTGGAGTAGCGAACGTGACGAGTGTATCGATGGTTTTGCGCGGCTGGGTGTTCGTAGTTGCACTTGCGGGGGCTTCGATTATTGATTTAATATTATCGCTATACGTACTTGGCTCGATTGAAGACAGTAATTTCTTGTTTTTGCGAAATTATTTATTTTTTGAACTTGTAATTTAATAATTAATGATTGATATTTTTTTATGACTTTTCTTAAATTAATCGTGGGAAATGAATTTTCATTCAACTTTTTAATTAATTTCAAACAGTTAAGAATGATTCCTTTTTTTTTAAAAATATCATTTTTACAAAAATATTTTAAAAAGTCATACGAATAACACAATGGTACTATTGTGCACAACAATTTATTAACAATTAACAAGAGGAACAAGACTTCATTGTGAACTATAATTAATTATACCATTCTTATATTGATTGATGTATTTACAACAATTATTATTTTAGTACCTAAGCGAAGAATTTTTGAAATAATCAGATAATTTATCAATGTCATTTTTAGCAAAGCATAAATGAGCTGATATCTTACAAAGTACATAATTCATTCCCGTTCACTCAAGCATCTTACCTCGCGACGCGATGCACTAAAACCTACTGAAAATAAAAAAGACAAAATTATATGAGCAGAGTTAAAGTCCAAAAACGTAAGTACCCTCCCATGAAAAGGGGAGCAAGCCAGGGAAAAAAGTGGGTTCAATTTATTTTTGCGTAACGCCATGGGAATGGCATGAAAAGAAAAGGCGGCGCAGTAGCTTTGCCATCGTACAGTCACGCGAGATTGGACGCCATTGTAGAGCTCTGTAATACAGGCGCGGCACAGAGAGAAGAAGAAGCAGCCATAGTGCGTGCGATCCGCTACTTGATACACGCACGAATCAGGCCTACGACGACGTAATATATAGAAAGAGAGGGAGGCACGTCCAAAAGTACGCAAGGACGGACAAACAGAGAGGGAATAATAATACGACAAACAGCCTGCGTGCGTGCGTCGCAGCTCTCTATATATCCAGTCGGGGACAGAGAAAGAGCGCAGCTCTATAGAGGGAGAGAGAGAGAGCGTTCGTGTGTGCGTGTATATATATGTGTGAAAGAGAGAGGGGTTCGTCTCTCTAATGAAAGATAGCTGAGCTCCTACTCAACTAGTTCTCATCTGTCTGCTTTCCCATGCGAAATAAAATATCGCTAATCACTCGCTCGCTCGCGCGGGGTCGTAAGTACCTTCCCCGCTCTATAGCCGTGTGTATATACGCGACGTGGGCCGTACGTAATATGGCACGTAGGGACACACACGCGCTGTTAGAAGTGGGGCGTGTGCATCTGCGTTCGAAAGCCTATAGCCGAACGACGGTTGTCCCCTCGAGCCCGAGTCCTCTGGATCTTGTATTATTCGACGCGTGCCGCTCGCCATTTCTCTCTGTCTTATCTGAGCACCATGTTTTTTCTAATGATTTTTTCTATTTTGCTTTGCTCTTGTTATAGCTTTCACGTGGCTGATTAGTGAATTGTGGGCTGTAGCAAATTTTAAGTTAGTATGATTGATCATGTTCTTCAATCCAAATAGTGGCAAAAAGAAAAATAATGTTTGGATAATATACGGATTAACTGTTTCTGATTTTGTCCTTCATGATGTCTAGAATCTTTTGTTTATAAAATAAATTTTCCAAAAATATTGATTTATAAATAATCGTTATTTATCTATAATCGTTAAAATTATTAGTAGCTATAAATATAGAATTTTATTTAAGTTAATTATTACAAGAAGTTAGTATTTTCATTAGTAAAATTGAAAAAATAACAACCAAGAGAATAACTTGTTGCATGATTTAAATGCACTTGTAGTTATATATGTAGTGTTGCCGTTAGAAGTGCACTCGAAAAACGGAAAAATATTTTCATCAATTGACATCCATCTAAAAAATCCATATTTATTGTATTTTGAAAATATAATATTATTATTTACCAGACATATTCCAAATAGTCCCCTCTGTTACCTCTGAAAACTTCTACACTTTCTAATTCCATCCAAAACAAAGTATTTCCAAATTCCAGCCGCCATTATTCTCAAACATTATTAAACAAAAACTACTTCCCCGCGCATGCAAAACCAAACCATGACAAAACAAAAAACACCAGTCTCTTCTCTATTTACTCTCTCTCACCCGCCGCCATAGCCAGGTTCTCCCTAATGTCACTCCGTCCGTGTGGCTTTTCCGCGAACGAGGCAACCGCACCCGCGGACTTTATAAATTAATTCGCCAGGGCGCGCGTAGACTATCATCAGGGCTGCAGCGCGCAGGTAGCGTGTGCGCGCAGTGTCCTAGCCGCTAGTATAGAAGGCGCCCGCTAGTCTCGCTTGCAGGATATATATCATTGTTTCCTGGCGCGCCGTCGACTTCGTCATACGTTCGACGAGGAAACGAGTAGCGTGAATTATTGAGGCCGTTCGATTTGCACACGCGAGAGAAAGAGCGACTGGAATTCTTCGCTGGGGAATATAGCGGAGGCGTTTGCAGCTCGACTATATATGAGCGACGTACTTTGCTATTCTTCCTGCGTGCCTGCTGTTATTTATGTATTGGGTGCTGTACGCGGGATTCCGAGCTGTGTAATCAGATCTGTATGCAACTCTTTGACATTGGATGTAGAACAATTTTGGAAAAAGTTGGCAAGTTTTGAGCTGGAGAAAAAGAATTTCGGAGTCGATTGAAGCAACAAGCTGCTTCCGTATTGATTCACTTTATTTGGAATCCTTTCTTTCAGAAGTTGTATTTCCATAATTATAGTCTTCTGTAAGTTTACAAACGTCTCTACTTTTTGTTTCTACATTAATCTGAGAAAAAAAGGTAAATTTCTATTGACTCACACATCAAATCAACCATCTTTTGCCAAGAAATCAATAAAACACACAGATCCGCAGCCCAACGAAAACAGTCGATTAGCCATGTACACAGGAGAACGTTAACCCGCGCCAAAGCACATCGGAATGAAAATCACTTAATGTCCATTATCGAAGCGAGCGGCCCCCATGGCACGCACTCTAACTACTCGCTCTCCATACGGCGAACAAACACTTTGGCTTTCTTTCTTACCCCATTGCTCCATTCTGGCCGGAATAATAAAAGACAATCGGAAATCTAAAATTACAGAGGTCGCAGAAAGAGAGCTGCGCGCACAAAGTGCGTAAGGGAGAATCGAACGCCCGGCCCGATTAGCATTCGCCCGAGAGTTAAATCCCGCGGCCCTTTCACGTCAACGTCATCACCCGAGAGCACATAGGGCTAATGGAGTCTTTCGTCTCTCGTTCGCTTCGTTTTGCTTTTTTTTTCTTCTCTTCTTAGCCATGTGTCGTGTCGAGAGTGTTTTCGAGATTCGCGCACGAGGGCTTTGTTTTATGGGTATGCATGGCGATGAGGAAAAGCACGTGCACGTTTTGCTCGTTGTTGTAATTATTATGCTGATAAAGCGAATAAAGGAGAGAGGGGCGAGATGGAATAAATAAACAGAAGTGGCGAGCGATTCTTTATTAGTACACCGGTGATGAATGGCTTCGATGTAGTGCACAATTTTATGTAATTTTAATCTGGATAAATTTAATTTTTGTTGAAGTTGTAACGTGATTTTGACCAGTAAACATGTTCGAACTTTATCATTATAATTGTACATTCTGGAAAGCAGGTTAAATTTTATGTATTTTTTTTTTAACTCTACGTTAGCTCGTTAATCTCTTCCATCGGTAAACGATCCTCATTCGATTAACTTTTACTGTTTTGGTATAAACAAGCGAGAACGACGGCAGACAAATTAATTGAAACATTTCCAAGTCCAAGTGTATTTTTGTCGAATTCCTAAAGCTCTTTCTTTGCCTCTTCTTACTGCATTTTTACAGAACAATTAAAAGTCGAAAAAATCCGCAGCGAATGTATAAATCAAAGAAATGCTCTGTTCGAGGCAGGTAACTAGCCTAGCATCATGCCACCGATACATAATTCCAGACTCGTAAGCCGAACAAGTGAAAGAGGCGCGCAAGAAAAGAGAAATGCGCAGAAAGCGCATATCTGGGGAGAAAGAGAGAGAAAGAGAAAGACATTCCAGAAGAGCTGGCTGCTGTGAAAAACGGAAACGCCCAAGAAAAAGGGGGTACACGCTTCCACATAGAGACGTATAGGTGCTTTTACAGCGACAGCGTCTATGATGGCCGCTTTCCTGTCGGTCGCTCTCCTGCACTCTCTTTTTCTCTGCCCATAAAAAATTCACCTTTTTAAAGCGACTCTCGAGTGCTCTGCTCGACAACCCTTTGTGCTCTCTGCTGCTCTAGAGCTCTGCCTGCGGAAGGCCAACCGAATATATCCCTCCCTCCGGCTTTCTCCTTTTTTTTCGCATGTTACATACACAGCCGGCTTACAATGGGGCGAAGGGCGTGTGTCTCCCGTGTGCGTGCCCTATTTACACAGGGCGCAGAGAAAGGAGACACACGTACGCGGTGGACAAACCCCCGACGCTCATTGTGCGACCCCGGCCAATAGACGACGACGGCACGACGATTTTATTGCGACGACGGGAGAGAGAGGAGAGGAAAAAATGCCAAAACGATGGGGTGGACGTGCGTGCGTGAAAAGAGAACAACGGAGGAATAGGCGGGCTGAGTCTCTTATTTTTGCATGAGTATGGCGTCCGTGTGTGTGTGAGTTTGCCCTTGTCGCGCCGCTGTCGTTTGAATGGTCGTTGCCCGCGAGCGCCGAAGAAAGAAAAAAGGTATACCAAATGAGTAGCGGCTATCTTCGTCGCACGATCTAGTTGCGCCTGCCGGCGGAACCAATCGGCGTTAACGATCACTTTTTTTTTAAGGACATTGTTTTGAGTTTCGATGCTTTTTTGCCGATGCCCGCCGTTTGAATCATCGCTCGCTTATAAGTTTTATATAAGATTCGCTTTTTTTTTTAATCTTGTACGCTTCCTTTTTTTTAAGATTGATTTACTTTATTTTGGCACGGATTCGAGTTTATTAAGAAATATCTGTAAGGATGAGGATGAGACGGGTTCTGATCTTGTTGGGAATGTGGTGAAAGTGTATCAGGTAATGAATGCGTAAACGGAATTTTTAATATGCAAATAATTAATATATATGTATTCATGACGAGATGATACTTTTTATGCAGCGGATTAGCATAAGTTGGCTCGTTGAGCTTAAAGAACGCGCACTCACGATCCACATCCAAAAAGAAGACAATATATGTATAAAAGAGATTAAAAAAAAGAAGAAGCAAGAGCCGCGCAGGCACGATAATAGCCAGCTTTAACGTACACATTTCCTTCAAACAATAACCGCGCAATGATCCCTCATTATTCGAGAAGAGGAGCAAAAAGAAAATCGTATTTACGCATTATTAAAAAATAGCGATACATTATCCGAGGCCGCGACACTATAATATACCGTCGTCGTCAACGTCCCAGCATCATCGAGCGAGAGCGAGCTCTGGCGCGCAGGCGGCTCGGCTCCATATAAGAGAAAACAAAGACAACGCCGGCAGACGATCAGTGCCCGTGGAGAAAAACAGGTCTCTTCTCTCTCTCCACCCATATACCTTTTTCTTATATACGCGAGCATAATGGCTTTTGTCACTCCTATAAACGACTTTTTCTTCCCCTCCCCCTCCCCTGCGCCGGCGCGTATTTCACGGTCATCCGGTAATTTTCGAATCCCGGACGCATCGCCGAGCAGAGATCGGTCATTATACCCTCGTCTCGGTTAAGAGGCGATGCACGCGTTTTCTGGATAAAATGTGTGGCGCTTCGAGCTTTTGATAGATGTCTATGTATATATTAGACCTTTCCTGTATATTTTAGTTTTTTTTGCTATAATCAATTGGGGGAATTATTTTGTGAAAAAAATTAAAAGATATTAAACATGATATTTAATAAAGTTTAATAAACAGTATGGTGTTTTTCTCAAGTATGTAATACTTTTTCAGTAAGTCCTTAATAAAAGAGAAAAAAAGAAAAAATATCTTAATTGACATCGCGATTTTTTAAAACTACTTTGAACAAGGGTCAGATGGCCGAACACGTTTTCACATGTAATACAAAGTATAGAAGCCCCCGCTTTCATATGTATACTTAAAAGGTCGTAAAATTTCGCCGACCTTAAATTAGATTACCCGAAAGAATAAAAAAAAGCATATGGCAGGGTCGCCAGCGTAACGTCAAGCGCGCAACTGCACCTGCCACGAGGGATCGATCGTCAATGATAAATAACGTTTTGAGCTCGAGCAATGATGCGCCCCCGTGTGTAAAAGGTATACATATAGTAGTCGGTGCGAAAGGTGGCCGCAGGCGCTTGGACACAATTTTCCAGAGGGTGGCTCAGGCAGGAGGCGAAGGGAAGCGATATAGGCATAAAAATAACGAGCGGACGAGTGCACGTGTCATCTTTCCGGCGACGCGCCGGCAAGCAGCCTTTACTTTACGTCCGTGACGCGTGCTTAAAATAAAAGGGAGAGAGGAAACGCTTATACGCCCAGGCTATTTTATTATTAAGAGAGTTTAATGCCGCCGCGCTGCTCGGGCGCTCGGTATTACCGTTATTATCCTCATTGAAATTTTTTTCCCTTTCGTCGCGCATGTATGGCTCGCTCGCGCGCGCGCGCGGGCTTTCGGCTTTAATTAATTGCTCTTATTTGGTACGCGCGCCGCGTTGTGAGTTTAAGCGCGGGCTTCTTTTTTTCGCGGGCAATTTGCATGCGAGAGCTGAGCATTTGGCGCGCTGGCCGGCATACGGACGCCAAGTATTCGTGTATTATTAAGCGCGAGAGCAGCGAGAAAAAGGAGAACGACTTGCCGGGGATATATTTCATGGTTGAATCGGAAAGGTTTTTAGCGCCGAGGGGAATAAATCAGGTTATCCAGAGAGATAGAGATACAGGGGGAGGAGGGAACTTTGGCCAGTTTTGCTTTATTCAATTAGATCGCAGATGTTCACTCTTGCGTTATGCGATTCATATCTTTTGCAAGTTCTTGTCCGCTGATTTGAGCATTAATGTTTTTCGTTAAAAAAAGATTTTTGGCTTTTAAGGTAATTTGCAACATTTTTTAAATTCTATTCATTGTCAAATTGCGTCTTTATAAAGATACACACGTATTACACTTTCTGACAAATCAATTAAAATATGGCATAAAACACGCATTTCAAAACCCACCCATCTGTCAGCATTACAACAAACACCCAAAAGCACGACTGCCAGAAAAAAGGGCTAAAGAAAAGAAAAGACGAAAAAGGTATATATATATAGAGCCGTAATCGCGTGTTCCTCTGCGATCCCTTTGTTTTTCAGCTCCCGGAAGCGCGCGCAGGAGCTCGCCGCTCGTGCGTGCGCGCGCTTAACCTTAGCCCATCATCGGCGGCGACATGCCCGCGATTATCGGCAAAAGGGTAGTCCCGCTCTCGAGCTCGCACAGCAGTAAACCGCAGGTCGCCTGTCGTCGGCCAAACGCGCGCTCGCGTCCAATTTTCGAGCGAGGGGCCCGTCGAAAATCATCGGCGGAGCTGCCCATATGATGCGCGCTCGCGGCGGAGTCGACGACATCTGCGACGAGTCTTCGACCCCGGGACGCGTATGTCCCTCTCTGGATATACCTGTCTACACGGATAATTAGCCCCCGCGGGCCTGATAATTGAGTTGGAGAATGAGCCGAAAAACGGCTGTCTGACTGTCTCCTCTGGAGATTCCGCCCTTTAAAATCGTCGCTCTGTCGTCGGCGATCTGTTGCGCGCCGCGCGCTCGCCCTTTCCGTGTTTTTCCCTTTTCTACCGCTTTTTCTTCTTCACGGGTTCAAAGACCGTCAAATTGCCCGTTGGACAGGCGCGACCATTCGCGCAGCGATTAGCGTACGTACGGCCGACGAGGAAGTCCTCCGAGGGCCTTTTCCAACATCTTTATTAAATGTTTTTTCGAGGCTTTTTCTTTCGGAGACTAATGCGAATGAGGGTCCGCTGTAAGGTGTGCTTAAAGATAGATTAGGGATAATTAAATTTTTATACAGGTGTCGTTTTTTGATGTCACTGTTACAAGAGCTTCCGAGTGGTTGCGTAGGTTGAGTAACTTTGGAAGTTGCAATTAATTTCGAAGTAATGGGGCACTGTGTTTAGGTTGAAAAGTAGGTACTTTTTAGCTCTGACTAATCACAATAATGACACACTTTTATCAATTGTTTTATATGTTGTAGTGCATTTGAAGGACTCACACATACAGATATACACATATGTATACATATTAAATTAAATCAAGTATATTTTGAAGCTCTAATTATTTTGGAGAAAATGGGAATTTATAGTTTCGCATTACAATTTCAATTATTGGTAAATTTATTTATTTCAAATTATTTTTCAATTGAACAAAAACGTGGCATGCGATATTTTTGAAAATTTGAAAATTAAATGAAAATTGGATATTTACGTACTCTATAAAAATGGCATATTGACCAAACAAAATATTGTATAGAATATTTTTGAAATTTCCAATGAAATCGGCCAAAACATAGAAATTATTCGATAAGGTTACAGGATTTCATAACGTTGTAAATGATATTTTGTTCGGACAGTGTATATCGCTTTGAATAAAAAAACGATAGTGCAAGGAAGCATTTTTCTTTAACAATTAAACCATTTTAATGTTATTTATACAATATTCCTGTTTTGAATAGATTCGCCTAAAAATTTCGCATAAAAAAAATTTAACGACAGCTTTTATTAGCCCGATGAGTTCATAATTTACTGATTTTTCAGAATTATTAAAAGTGTCGCCGTCCCCTTATTCATAAAAATGGAATTCCTAAAAACCGCAAGCGGAATCCGTTTATGATTTCGCAACAACTTCTCAAAACAAAAAACGAAAAAAGAAAAAAAAATAACCAGCCAGCTCTGTTCTCGCATACTTTCGGCCGAACGATTTCAAAGAAAATATTAATGTCACGAGGATTCCGCCCACCCCGAACGAGAGATAGAGCAAAAGACCGAGGGCGGAATCGGCCGGTAAAACGATGGCAAAGCCAAAAAAAGAGAAGGCCAGAGAGCGCGCGGCCCGAAAAACCAGTCAAATTAAGCGCAAACTCGGTGCGTGCTCGGAGCGCGCGACTCGCCGTTTGTAATTTTTCACTCGCCGAGGAGAGGAGGATCCCTGAGACAAAGAAGGACAGGAGAGGACGAAAAAGAAGTCATCCTACGTGCGTGTATATAGCAACTCTCGCTCTCTCCACATGCCCCGAGTGAGATAAAAGGAAAAAAGCCGTGTGCGCCTCTCGACCTGCGCGCGAAGGCATCCGAGATGACCAGCACGCGTTCGGGATATTATGGGCGGCACCCGTTCTCCTGGCTCGCTCTGCGCGTCTGCGTGAATCAGTTCCCGGTATTTCGTCCCTGGGGCTGCGTTTTACGCGCCGGCAAAATATCAAGTCCAAGCAGGTGACACGCGTCGACTTCGTTGGCCCTTCGATGAGGCTTTACAAAATTTAGGACGAAAAAAGAAAAAAATAAGAGCGAGAGAATGAAAATGAGCTAGAGAAGGCCGAGAGATATTATAGGGGGATATGTGTAACATGGAAAGAGGGAGGGTATATGAATCATTTAGAGTAGGGATCTATGTAATTATCCGACCTTTGAGTATTTGTCATTTTGTACCTTGTGTTTGCTAAATTAACTGTATAAATTAGCAGGCCTTTTCGAGTAGTAATAGTCAACAGGTAAAAAAAATTTACTTTTCATAAAATGAAGAATTATTGATGAACAATAAGTTTTATCTCTCAATACAATACGAAAAAAGATACATTTCTACACTCCATAAACACCGAATTCAAAGTCTATATACAATCTACATCTACCGCATCGCAGCAGGGCCGAAAGTACATAAACTTTCTCGAAAATCGTTTTTAATAATTCTCTCAGTCGTCCACGCCCAGAAAAGGCGTATGGAAGGCCACCCGAAAAAGTCGGCGAGCAAGGGACAAACACACACGCGCACACACGGGACGACCACCAAGCTTGAAAGGCGTGCGCCTCGCGCGACCACGAAAACGATGCATGGTGAATTTTATTACCGGCGAGCTGCGTGCCGCGCGCGAGGGGCGAGACTAAATTAGAAAGAGAAGAAGCGCGAAGCAAGAGAGTCCGGAGGCTGTCGTCGCATGCGCCGAGGAAAAAGGGAATAAGAGAGAAAGTCCCCCTGCGACGACGCGCATAATTCTGATTATGCTGATGATTGCCGCGTAAAGGACCCAGGGTGCAAGCGGCAATTCCGAACGTGGGAGAATCTTTTTCTTAATCTCTCTGTCTGTCCCTCCATTCTTCTTTTTTCTTTCTTTTGAGAGAACAACTTCTTCTCTTTTTCCGTAATTTTTTGGGTCAGTCGTTAGACGATTTTTGAAATATGTCCATGGGGCTTTTTCGAGCTTAAATAATTTCTTGGAAGACTTTTGGTGACATCGTTATTTCTTTGTACAAAAGTGATACTTTAATTAGGAATATTGATTTTGTTTAATTTATGCTAATATTACCGACTTTATGTGCTTATTACAATAAACTGCTAATTTGCATAGCTGACAGAATTCCTTTACCTAATTAAACAAATTAGCAGCTCATCGACTACAACCGACCCATCGACCTTCATTGAACAATTCAATATCCTACGTTATAATTAACCATTGTACAGACGCAAACACGCGCACGTATAAATTTATCACGCCATGATAGATGAATGGCTTTGTCTTTCGTGTGAGAGCAGCCATAGGCGCACTTTCTACTTTTACGCACACTGCGCGACTTGACTTTTGAGCGGTGCACTTTAATTACGAAATTATATGCGGAATCGAGGTGCGCGCATCGCGAAACATCGTTAATTCGTTCAGCAACTTCCGCGACGCTGCACACATACGCACAGACACACACGAGCGAACGAGCGAGCGCACACGCGTTGTTAACGTATCGAAACAAACGGACAGCCGTTTAATGAGTTTTGTTCGCAGAGGTCGTTGTTCTCTCGCGCTCGGCGTATATAAGCTTGCCTTATTCCATGCATTCGTGATAGCTCGACGACGAACATGCGACTTTCATCGACGGTCTCCTTTCCGCCGTACTTTTTTGCCTAGAGCCAGCCGGACTTTTCTCTCTCTCTTTTTTTTTTCATTCCTAGAAACTAGGAATTCTCGTTAGGTAAGCCCCCCGAACGAGAATCGTAAATCAGATTATTCGATTAACTGTTTTTCCGAGCCGCGCGCGCGCGTGTATGTTCGCGATTATAGGCTGACTCGCTATAAATTTTTTGCGCATCGTGCCGGTAATAAGCCGCGGAATATGTAATTTTCCCGTACACTTGTGTATCTATATTCATCGGCGAGCGCTGATTTTTTCGGTCGCGGTTTCTCTTGCGCGAGCGGCTTTACTGCGCGTACATTACAATGCGGAATGATAAGATATTACAATTGCCTATAGGCAGTTTCAGTTTGCGCGCGCTTCGGCTACTCGTAGAAAGCGTCGTAGCTTCGACAAAATGACTCTGTTAAGAGTGCATAAATACGCGTTCGTCTTTAGTACGTAAAGCGCTTTATGCGATGCTTTCTAATGCTTTTTTCTTTGCAGTATAGGCGAAATAAAGCACAACTTGTTTCTTTACAACTTCAAAATGTCACTATCTTTATAGAAATAAACTCTTCTACGACAATAACTTCTAGAATAAAAATAAATCCTTTTATACAGCAATTCGTTATTTATTTTTGCCTGTCCATTTGTTATCTGATTAGCTGGAAAAATGCGTTCTTTTATTTATTTATTTATTTTTTTTTTTCGTAATCTCCGACCGCACCGATTAAATTCTACAAATAAAAATCAAATTGGATTCATATAATATTCAAAGTTTAAGAAAATTAACGATTCTTCTGAATAAGTTTTCAAAATCGAATTCTCCAAGAAAATGGTTCCAAAACAGATATACGGTTTGATTCAAGAAATCGTTTGGTGACCTTGAATTTGACCTCTAAGTCTTGTTTGAAGGTTATTTCAAGGTCAATTTTATTTTTTTAGTAGTAATTTCTACTATTAACTTTAGGTTTCCATGTAAAGTTTTAATATAGCGGTAGTATGGGCAAAGTATGGTGATGGAGACGATTCTATACTAAAAGCCAACAGAAGTATTTATTATTGCTTTTTTGAAAAATAAAATACATTCAAAAAAATTTCCGAAGGTAGGATTTGAATTTCAGTATATTTTATCTTCATGAACAGAGTAGTTCAAGAGCTAGTATGCTAAAAAAAAAAAAATATTCACAGATTTTTATTACTTTAAAAGTTTTTTTTCCGACTTCATTCTTTATTCCATATATATAAGATTCTACTCTAATAACACCTTTTTAATAACATTTTAATTTTTTTCAAAGCTTTATCCAAAACAACTTGTTAGATTGAATTTTTTCAACTTTATCTTCTCTCATCGAAACCAAAATCCAAAATATAATAATAGGAGAAACTTGAGTAAGCAACTCATCGCTCGAGCGCGATCGCGCATCTTCGCGCCAGGTGCGACCTCATTATTATTCCCGAGCTGCTCGGGGCGCGAAAATCCTGCGTGCTCGCACTCTCGCGCATTCTCATAATGAGCCGCGCGTGTACACGCGTGCCGCGCTTAATTTCCGCGCTCGCTCGAGTCATCAATCAAAGCCTTGCGCTCGGCGCGTGCTCCTTCGACTTCCGCGCCAAGCGCGTGACGAATGCGCGACGCGCGCGCCATTTTTTTCGCCCGCGAATTGATTATATCGCGCGCGGGCCCTGCTTTTTGATGCCCCGAGATTGAAGAACGCGGCCTGCTGCTATCTTTCATGCCGCTGTTTATCGAGACAGTGGGCCATTTAATTTTCGTCTCGTTTTTAATTGGACGGAGTGCGTGCTGCGAGCTGGCCGCTCATAAATCCCGAGCGAAATTTCGATGAGCGATGGCTTTTTGGAAGGATTTTTTCGGCTGGGTGAGAAACGGTTGTTTAATTAAGAGAATGGAGAGTTTTTGCCGTGCAAGCTTGGAAAAGAAGAAAGCTGGTACATTCTACAGTGATATCGTGTATGCAAAATTTGTGTCGAAACGTGAAGACATGTGCGATTGTTTTTGGCTTTTAAGTTGTTCTCACGCTTATGACAGTTGTTGAACTTCTCGTTTGAACGGTGTGAAAAACGCTGAGTGCAACTTATTCAATCGTTGCGTAAGTGTCGATCGAAATCAAAAATAATGTAATTGTTTGTTTCGCCGAAATTGAAAGGACTTTCGAGAAGTGATATAAAGAACTCAAAATTTCCTGGACCAAATGAAACGTTACGTCAAGCGAATCAAGCGTAACAATCGATTGATGCAATTGCTCAGACATTTTAGTTTTGAATTCAATGGCCGTTACAATACGTCAGGATACGATCCACAATAGCCTGGAAGGGCTCTATATCAACAGAATCAAACTTTTGACCACACTTAATAAAGGGTTGAAGAAATTCACTGAAATCTTTAAACAAAAGACTGAAAAATCGAAGCATATGTCATATTTACCGATATATTTCGCGTGAGTCCTTTGTTAGGTTTGTTTCTCCCACGCAAGAAGAAAAGCAAGATAGCAAGTGAGAGTATATAAAAAGCCACGGCCTTTACGAGGCTTATCTTATCATATAAGAATTACAGAATTATACAGATAAAGCATGACTATATTTAAATTATAAATGTATATATTAAATTTCAAAGGATTAAAATATAGTAGTGTATTTTTTAAATCTGCCATTACTTTCATGGAGTAACACTTATTATTCATTATCTTTTCATCAAGCAGATTCATATCCTCAAACCAAATATGAATAATAAAACGCAAAAAACATTTACAACTCAATTCGCCGCAACACCAGCACGGCTCTCCTAGCAACAAGAAAAAAAACGACTGCCTAGTGTGGGTGCGCACAACACACACTGTAACAACGCCTCTCGGTGCAGCTCTAAAAGTGTGCGACGCGCGTGAACGCGACATAATAACGCGAAGGGGGGAGGGGGGGGGGGCTGTAGTCGTATGGAAATGGGAATGGCGCGTTGTGCGCACGCCGCCGCGAGTGGCATTGTATGGAAATTGCATGCTCGGGAAGACGAGCGCGCGCGGAGGCAGCCACTGTGGCCGTCGTCGTTCTGCCTCTGGAAGAGAGAGAGAGGGAAGGAGGCGCGAGCGCACGGGCTGCGCAATTTTCTCGCCCGCCGAGCGCGTTGCACTTGTCTCCGTGGCTTGCGAGGCGGGCTGGTTTTCGTTTCTTGCTTTACTACAGTGCGTTAAAAATTGTTGGTGGAAATTGGTAACTTTTTTAGTAGAGCGACAGTGCCGTCAAAGAAAAAATAATTTTGTTAAACGATTAAAGCCTCTTATTTTTTAGAAGCATAATTGATCAATATAGAAAGCATAATAACATCTTGCTCTGAAATTAAGACGAAACCTCTAACTATTCAGCAATAAAAGCCGCTGAAAGACAAAACTGCATTCAGACGCAATCGGCGCAGCGGCCGACCTCTCGAGCCAGCAAAAAGTATCCGTAAGCAGCAATTATCGAATTACGCATATACGCGCGCTCCTTAGCTAAATTAGTCCCGAGTCGGCGGAGCTCTTCTAAAAAGCTTCTCTCCCCCGCCCCCTCATCTCATGGCATTCGTATTTTTGCGAGAGCGAGTCCGTGTCCGCCTTGGCCTATCCTCGCTCTTACACATATAGCTCCGTCTCGCTTTCTCCCCTACGCTGGCGAGCGCGAGAGAAGTAGCTCCTCGGTCTCGCGCGCGGGCTCGTAATGTCCCTGTCAAGAAAGCGCGGCGAGCTTCACTCGCGTGTGTAGCTCGCGCGCGCGCGAGCCGAGTAGGGCCCATAAAATCGGACGGCTTGTCGGGCAGGGCGCGCGCACGACGCCAAGTACACGTACACACGCAGAAAGAGAGAAAGAGAGAGAAAGAGCCGGGGCTCTTATCCGCTCTCTGTACTTACGCCTTTGCTTTATTGCGAGAGAGCGAGCGAGGGCCTCCTTGCTCGTATATATTTTTATACTTCGACGAGAGCAACGGGTGCCGTCATTATTTTGCTGGTTCTCTTTCTGCGCTGCTCTTTCTTCCGTTTTTTCTTTTTTCCCTCTCTCTCTCTCTCTCTCTTTTTTTTGCTTTCGTGATTTTCGGTCCTGTGGGAAAAGGACTTTGCCGATTGTCGAGGTTGCAACTCAGCTTTACTATAGTTGCTATAAAAAATCTGCTTTTCGAATGAAACCCTTTACAACAGTTGGGGCATTGATTTGATTTTGAGTTTTCGTAAAATCAAATCAATGCTCTTATAAAGATAAAAAGACAATTAGTCCGTAAGCTATAGCCAAATAAAACTTTCATTTCCTAATTAGAGTATTTAAGTTTTTATTAAGGGAAATATCAGTTTAAGTTTATACTAAGTTTGAAAAAATTACTCTTCCACTGAAAGTAACGGATCAAGCTCATTAATTTTTAACAATACAATATTCATATAAAGATCCATCTACAGGCGCGCAAGTTTTTGTTAAAAAGGAATATTAGGCATACTTATTGCCACATTAGAAGCCTCGTTTCCCTCCTCATTTTTCACCATTTTCCGTTTCCAACGCGCAGAACATAAGCGTCCATTATTTTCACGGGTACCGGCGCTCTTAACATAAAGATAGTGGCACATTCTGCCTCTCGCGGATAATCGAGAATATCCGCTGACAGTGCAACACGGCTCGTCCCGGAAATGAAGCAATTGAATGTGTCGCTTGTAAGGCTGCTAGATTAATTCAGCATTGCCACGTGTCGTAAATTTTTTTTTATCCAAGCCCAGCGGCGCTGCGCTCAAAATTACGCAATAGTTTATCATATTTTTGTTCTTGATAAATTCAAGGCTCATCGCGGTGCCGAGGATGTTTCGTAACGCCGCGTTTCCGCCTGCGTGTCGTGAAAAAAACGCGGTTCTTATGAAAAATATCGTGTGTGATTATTTTTGAAATTTTAAATGCGCATTTTAAACTCCTCGATCGACGATAGCTTTTGTCACGCGCTTCGTTCCGTGTACGCGGTTTCGTCGACGGTAGTTAAGCGTAAATCAAAATTCTGTTATGAGTAACGTTTCTGATATCCTACGCGATTCGTTTTGAACAAAACTTATCTATCAGAAAGTATCTTCAATCCACTAATAATCAATCACCTCTGCTGCTCGTCTCGTCACGATAAACAGAGCATTAACGAGCCCGCAATTAAAGAAAAAGAGACGCAGCAGAAGCAAAGAAGCCCGCGCTGGATATTAAATTCGCTATAGTTTGCGCACTTAAAAATACATTTATCCTCGTCATGATCTCTCGCGTCAATCCAGAATCAATAAAGCCCCGGCGGCTTAATTTATTTAATAACAACCATCAGCTCTCGCGGAAAGAAAGAAAGCAAGCTTGATGATCTTTAGAATAGCTCTTTCTCTCTCGTCAGGTGCGCACAGTCTATGTTCTCCTTCCATCCTAGGATATATATACACACACGTATATACTTGGCATATGAGTGTATATAGCCACAGACACAAGCTGAGGGCACGTATATACGTATATACAGAGTCAAGTCCGCTCGAGTCGAATCCGTTTGAGAGAGAAAATCGCAGGCAAGGTCGTAGTGCGCGCGCGCGCGCGCGCGGAAGGTGCAAGTGCGAGAAAACGAAGAGGAAGAGAGAAAGAAAAAGCCGAGCTGCGTTCGCTCGCGCGCCGTAAATTATCGCTCGCGAGGGGAAGGTGCAGCGCGCGATAAAACGAGCGAATAAAATTTATAGGACGTTTTACGGAGTCGCGCGAGATTGGTGTCAGGAAGAATCGAGCCAGCGAGAGGAGAGGAGAGAGAGAGAGAGAGAGAGAGGTCAGCTTGTAGACCTCGAGAGAGAGAGAGAGAGGTCAGCTTGTAGACCTCCTGCGGATCGCGCGTTGCGTGAACAGAGAGAAAGAGAGGATCCGCACGTATATCCTCGTAAAAGTCCGAGGCTCGGATGAGGGACAGGTGAACAGTGCACCGGCTTTTGATCGAGCGTGTGATTGCCCGACGCGCAGTGTGTCTGTGTGACCGCGCCTACGCTCTCGCCGATGTAAATCATTATAAAGCCGAGCTCGTCCTTTTTTCTTTCCTCGCGAGAACGAGTTGACACGTTTTGCTCGTTTCGAGTACACACGCGCTTTTTTGCGGAGCGGTCGAAGGTCGGCCCGACGCGACGTCAACCCCCGTCGAGAGCCCGGACGCGCGGCCCTCTGTGTGCGTGACGCTGCGCGCGAGTTCTCTCGTATTCTGCCTTCGAGCAGAGAGACAGATGAGATTTTCGTCTGTTGTCCGCTTGCTCCTGCGCGAGACCGAGTGAGGATCGCGATTTTATAAGGCTGCGTGCGCGCGCCAAAGGCTCGTTTGACGTTTCACGCGTGAGCTTGAGATTTTCTACTTGGGAACGAGCGTTCATGGCTCTTTTCAGGATAAGAGTTTGGTGATGTGAGAAAAATGTCATTTTAAAAATTGTTGCTTTATGTAAATACGGTGTAAAGTATGTCTAAATAACCAAAAAAGTTATATTATACACTTATGTTGTTAAATTTATGACTATAATATAAAATATATGGTAATTTTTATTAAGCTATTTTTTCTCAGTGTAATGCAATGACAAAATGAGCCATGACTTTATTCCGCTTTCATGCTCCCTGCGACATTTTTAGGTAAATGTAACGTATTTTAATCCTTTTATAGATTTTCTCTTGTATACACTGAATATTCAAATTGCTGAGTTTTTAACAGTTATAAAGATTATTTACTGCTTTTTGATGACAGATATTAAAATACATTTTGAAACATAAAAAACAAGGATTAGGGACATTTTTTATAAATTTAAAATGTTCTCCCTCGGTTGAAAAAGCCTATACACACATATCCCAAAAGTGAAAGAGCCAATAATTTAAATTTAAGCATCGAAATCGTAATCCCCTGGCCATTGACATCGAAAGTGCTTGTATCAGGTTGGTGAGGCTCCGATTTTACGGTCCGTGTCGTATATACATTCGAGTCCCTCGGTCGTTCCGACTCGGAGCGTATATAATTACGCCGAAAATCGTAGTTAGAGCCCGGCACACATGAGCGCCGAAAATTGATCACGTACCTCATACAGCGCTCGCTCTCTCGCCTGTTATTATCGAGAATAAAAGTCACCGCTACCAAGAGAAATTCGTGCTCGCGACAATCTCGGACGTATATACCTATACAAGCGCGCGATTCACCTTTCCTTTTTTCTCTCCCTCCCCTCATCCCTCTCTCTCTCTCTATCTCGATATCGTTTTCTTACCAATATACAAGCGCGCCTTCTCATTTCTCTGTCGTCTCGAAAAGATCTAAGGCGACGCGTGCGCGCTTGTCCTCGTACGTGCCGCAGGTGGTATATTCCCCGTCCTTTTTTTTTCTCTACACGGACGTTTTTTTCGGCGCTGCGCGGGCACGGGTCCTTTTTATAGTTTTTGTCTTAAGGCTCTCGATGTGGCTTTTTAGTTTGCTTTTTTTTCTCTCTTTCGGGCCTATTCGCCGAGGAGCGGGCGATGAAAAAAGTAATCGAATCGTGTCGGAATGTGACGAGTCGCGCTCGGTGGTGACTCGATGTTTACTGGCCGCTCGTGGGCTCCCGGTGATATTGCCGAAATGGAAAAAAGTGCTTATAATCGCGTCTAAGAAAGTTGTTTGCGTAATAGATTTTTAAAATGTAGAATTAACAAAAAATAACATTACATCTACTGTTAAATCAAATGTGTGAAATAAAAAATCAAGTAACATAAAAAAACATTTCGAAAAATTGAATTCCACAAAAAATATGTCCAGCGCCTTATCTACCTCATGCATAAAACATCCATTCTTACGACAAGAACAAGTGGTTCAGAGTTGCGACATCGGCGACGCGCCATACACAATGTAACCATACACTAGGTCCCCGGCCGCGATGTCTCAAGCGAAAAAGTACGGCGCGTGAAAGCATAGCGACTACCTATACACAGTCGCGGATCCAACGCGGCGCCACCTTACGTATACACCTACCTATATACTATCGGCACCGCGCGATCATCACCGTGATTGGTGGTGCGTCGGCTCGCCGAGCGAAGAGACTTATGCAATCCGTGTATATACACGGCGTGTTCGCCAGGTCCCGTGGTCGCTCACCCGAAAAATCCGCGCCGAACGCTGTTTCTTTCGAGGAAATTTTGACAAAGGACTGCCGCTCTCGTGTTGCAAACGATGAATAATGCATTCGGCCATTATTTTTTTTCCTTCCACGCCGAAGCCGCGTTTTTAATCATAACTTCAGTCGGTAGCTTCGTTCGCTGTAATTGAAGAAACTGCGGTCTGATTAAGCCTGAAGATGTTGGCTTGAAGCAAAGTTTTATAGACTGATCTCACGAATGGACGTTCAACGCGACTCATCATGCATGTAGACTCTACTGTAGTTATTAAGAAATTTTAACGGGCTCCTGCAGCCGGACCTTGTCACGAACTTCAGCGGAATCTCGCGGCTTTCATTGTTCCGCGCCAGCTTTGATTAGGGTAATCACGAGAGAGCAGAGCCTCGACTTCAAAGTGATAAAACTTAATGGTCTGAAACACCCACAATCCAGAGATCATTTGAAGTTTCACTCGGAGCGCATGAAGCGCGCAGCAATATATGCGTGCAGGAGAGAAGCTAACCGTAGCAGCACATGCACGCGGACACAGACACTAGCTCGGCGTAAGTGCAGGCTTTCTTGAAGCTCATGAATTCCAGCGGCTCGCGCGCAGCACAACAATCCGGCCTAACAAACTGTGTAATTTGTATTTTTCCGAGGCGGCTTTGATCGTGCGCTCATATGGTAGCTTCTGTCGGCTTTCGTGCGCCGCGCGAGAAAATCGCGCGCGTGCACAATCTCGAGGCGCGATCTGCGAGTAGAGCGAAGGAGAGAGATAGAGGAGCGTGCGCGCGCGCGAAAACGGACTTCACGCGCGACAGAGTCGTGCGCGCATCGGCACGGAAAGGAGAAAAAGAAAGAGGCGTGCGCGGCTGCAAAAATTAGAAAAATTGCCTCTCGACGGATGGCTGCAGCGGAAAATCGTCGCGAGAGAGAGAAAGAGCACACGCGCGAGGCTATCTGCATCGCATTACGCGCACACGCGCGAGCGCGAGTCTATATACGCAATTCCAAATCGCTAAGCTGATGAGGAGGGGCTTTCTCGTGCGCCGGATGAAATTGAAATGAGCGGAGCCGAGGCACGCGATCCTAATCGCGATCGCCGCTTCTTTGCGGCCGCGGTTTCGGTCGCGCGAACAGCCCTCGCTGCGATGCGCCTGCCTTTTTAAGGATAATGGAAGAGATTTTTTTTTATTCGCTCTGGGCTTGCGTTAATCAGAGCTGGAGAGGAAAAACTTATTATGGTTAGTTAAACAATGGTGAATATGTATCTTTCGATCTTTACGGATTAAACTTTGTTGCAATTTTTAATTTGCTTAAGTATTTATGTATGGATGCAAGTTTATTTATATTAAATACGTTGCAAGCATTTCCATGATTCATCTTAACACTTGCTTTTGAAGACCGTATATCCAGTGCCTGCATTCTTGTAGCTTACATTAATTTAAAACGTAATAAATAGCTTTAATAACTTCACAGCAATGAAATGCCAATTATAAATTTTCTTCATTCAAACACTCAACTTAATTATTTTCTCGAAACAGACAATGCTTCCTTTCAGCAGTGATGCAGTAGCAGTAAATTCAATTAAATTAAACTAAAATTTTTAACGAATACATAAAACTGAACTTTCAAATAACAATGGGTCATCATTTTTTTTCTCCAAGTTGTAAAAGGTGTATTGTTTAGCGCAGAGTGCGCTCGAGTTTGAAGTCGAAGTGTGGAAGACTGCTCGCGCTCACTCGGGGAGAGAGAGAGAGAGAAGGGCACGCACGAGTAAAGAAGAAGGGCAAGGAAATGCGCGCAATAAAAAGAAAAATGGAAGCCACGAAGTAGAGAAGAGCAATTATAATTGCGTTTCAAAGTAATTATCCATATATCTTCACTGGACAAGTAAGACAAGACCGAGCCCTATAAAGCACACCGGTCAAGGTACGATTCGGTCTAACCGATAAATACGTTGACTCGCGTAATAGCGGGCTTTCGAGAATAAAAGCAAAAATCGCCCCTATCGCCGGATTATCTTTAATGAGAAATTAAAAGCAGATGAGTTTAATTGCTAAATAATGAGCTTTGCTTTAGCGGTATATTTGATCTTGAAATATTGATTGGTAGGATTGCTTTTGAAGTTATTAACGGTTTGAAGTCGAGCATCTACGCCGGGCTACTAAACGAAGGGAGCCTTATGAACAATTAATTACCATGTAACTACAAAAAGAGGAGGTTAAAAAACGTCACGCTCAAACTTACGTGTAGGTATGGAGGGTCAAGATAGCCCTGATTTTTATTCAACTCACCTGAAACAAAAATGAAATTAATATTAGTCGCGCACGAAACAAAAATCAGTACAATAAAAACTACATAAATATTCATGAACGTTCTCATCGGAAAATTCTTTCACGCAAACGCGCCTCTAGAAAAACGTCCATACACACACAGTTCACCCGGAGCAAAACGAGCGCAACACGAGCTATCGCGTCTCTCGCGTGTCGTCGCTATACGACTACTTAACGGATTCGTGTTAATGTCGAAGATCGCAGCTCGCCGCGTTCCCGCGGATCCGTTACGGCTCGGTCTACCTCGCAACCATCCTCTAATGCGCTCAACGACGCATCACGGTTATAATGCGCGACATTAAAGAGGACTCGCTCGCGCGCCGCCCGAGGAGCCGACAAAAAAGGGCTGCCATCGTGCGCACGCGCAACGTCGCAGCTGAATAATCATTCAACGTCGACGCGCGGATCGCAGGCGCTGATTGTTTTATAAGTGAGAAATGTTCCGGGAGTAATAAAGAATAAGTGCGCAGAGGTACGGGGTGATTCGAGCGATTGTGTGTGCATTGGGGGTAGGAGAGCGAGGTTATGTTTGCACTGATCTGGCAGTTGGCAACGCTGGTGCGAGGATTGATAGGATGGCGGGATTGATAGGATGGCGGCTCTGCAGTGTCATTATATCAATTTTCAGGGAATTGCGTTACGAATTTTGCGAGAGCGGTGGAACGTTGATATCGAGTTAAGGAGCTGATGATTGACTAATGATGCCTTTGAGTATACCGTTGCGGATAAGGGGGCTGTTCCGAATGTAGAGTGGGCTGAATTCACAAAAATCAGTTTAGCCCAATAAACAAATCTCTAACAACTTCAATAATAATATTATTAATAATCATAAGAAACCTATTGTTGAGTTCTATTTAGGTTTCTAGAAAGATTCCTTTAATTTTAGCTGAATTCGCCTTCATTCATTTTTTGAATATTATCTGATGAACGAAGAGGTACAATACCAACAACGATCTG